>DWAP01005501.1:0-10091 GCA_018230625.1 Heliconius eleuchia | reverse complement strand
CCTCTGGCGCCCCCCGCGCGCCTCCACCCGCCCCGCCCCGAAGAATTTTCCGCATCGGGTGGGAAAAATCGATTGTGCAGCGAGCCCCGAATAATTTCGGCAAGACGCACGGCGCCCTTGCGTCCTCGCCGTCGCCGTCGTCGCCGCCGCCGCCCGCGGTCAGCGCGCCGCCACCTGCCGCCCGCCGCCTACGCGCTTCTCTTGCAACTCCGCTTCTTGACAACTATTCTTATAACTTTTTCTAACTTTATCCCTTTCTTCAGTTGCATTAAGCTATGTTACTTATTGATCTTACCCTAATTTGTGATGACGGAATGTCACATATTTTTGTTTTCACAAACCGGTTAAGCTAAAGTTTTAATTATATGCCTGTATACAAATTTATAATATAATTATTTTTTATCGATTCGTAAATACAAATGATGTTTGACTTTTAAATAATTTATCTAGTATAAATTATGTAAAAAATATCAATATTAAAACTTAACAAGAAATTGTAAATTTTGCCTTTCCTTAAATTTACTACAGTTCGTCTACGCGCTAACTAATTATAATACAGCAAGCACTTTTCATTTTCTAGGAACAAAAATGCTTTAGATGCAATTTAATTGACTGGTCTTACCTATATACAAACATAATTTTATATAAAATATATATAGAAATGAGCATATTATATTCCACTTCATTTATTTTTAATAAAAAATTGCATATTGCCTGTTATTTATGTAATCAAATATTAAATATTGATATATATCTCTATCTATATAAGATTTTTTTACCATTTTTATATTTATTTATTTGAAATTTAGGAGAAAAGAAATAATCTGTTCTCCCTCAATTCGAGACACTGAGTGGTGGTACTCCACACCGCACTCTGTCTTATAAGAACAGGATAACGAACAGTTTTTTACACTTTGCCATTATATTATTATTAAATTTGAAGTGGCGAAAATATGGCGCAGGGGAAAAGCATGAGACTTTAAACGGGACAGGTTGTGGGTTCGATTCCCACTCGAGAAAATAAAATATTTAATATTTTCATTTATTTATTCCATGTAGAGGCCAATCGCTTTATTGAATTCCAACACTGAACAGGCAATACTTTCAGAGTTCGGCGGAAAGGAAAGTGGGAAGCGAAGTGTATTAATAATGGTTCTTGAAATTTAGTAAAAAAAATAATTCGCTGCAGGTAGGTACGTTCCACTAAATCCTGAAGGCATTGCGTGCGTGATACCAGAGCAAAGAAATAAAAATGAAAAAAAAATTAATAGAAATAAAGATATTTTTATCTTAAAATAATCATTTAAGTATATTACATTTTTCACAAATGTTATTAAGCTAAGCAAATTCGTAAAAAATATATAATATATTAAAATTACGTATATGAAATCATATGTATGTATGTATACACGAATCTCCTTTTTAATACTGCCACACGTTTATACACCGTTCTAATCTTTAGTGACAAGGCGTAGCTCGGCTACGTAACTGAGCTTTTTTATTTCTGTCTACCGAATTGCGTAGTGAAAGTTGATCGATTGCAGACTGTTTTAGGTAAGTTCTTTAATTAAAATATTTTTTAAGCTTAATTTGTGTCGATTTTTTTTAATTCCTTGGAAATTAGAGAACGGAGTGTTCTAACACTAGGTTCTCTCTGTCTACCCTGCTGTAAGCGAGACACAGTATGAAGGTGATTAACTTTTTTGATTATTTAGATATTCTTTTACAATGTTACTATGATTAAGAACCTAATTTTCCTTATTATGCTAAAACAGAGTAATATAATTTAATTTTAATACATAACTCTAAGGTTATATATAAATAAGTAAAGTAAGTTATTGTCATTAGGCGTTGTGATTTCTGTATACGATTTTAGCAGATAAACCTACATACATATAGAATTTGCTTTAAATTTTGAATAGAAAGCGTGGGAAATGGAGTGTAAAAAATTAAAACTAAATTCTCTCTATCTATTTACCTTTTACCTCACAACATGAACCTACAAGAAAATATATAATTATATTTTCAACATAGGACATGCTTGGCTTAATGACAGTCGCGGATTGGGCAAGAAGGACAACAAGGGTGCGAATGTAAAGGAGACAGGTTGTGGTTTCAATTCCCACTCGAGGAAATGAAACATGTAATATTTTCATTGCTTCTTCTCTGCTGCTGGCACAAAGCATGGCCTTAAATACGCAATGCCTCCAGAATCATTCGGGAAGTAGGAAACAGAATGATCTTAATGGGAACAAAGTGTCTTAACTCTAGGTTCCCAGGCTCCCTCTGCCTATCCCACTATTTACATGATATAACGTGACCCTAAAAAAACACATACGGCTTATATATTTAGATTTTGGAAAAACTCAATAAATCAGACGTCTAACTTGGTTTTTTTTTGCCTATCCTACAAAACGCGGAAGACGTCTAAAAAGTAATAAAAGAAAATATGTATAAAAATAGTCCTTAAAAGGATGTACCAGACATGGGCAATGGTCCACATCGTCGCGTTTTCTTCTTCACCAGGCCGCAATTTCTATAAGGTCTATGGAGTTTACTTTGTCTAGGAAAAAGGACAGTTTACACTAAACTAAGACTTTAACATAATTTATGGGCATTTTATTAATTCTTTTTTCATATACAATGAGGCCAGTCGTGGCGCAGCGGCACAAGCGTGCCTCCGAATGGTACAGTTGCGGGTTCGATTGCTATTAGAGAAAATTAAACATCATTTTATTTATTTGATGTAGTGCCTAGAGAAAGTGCGGCTTAAGTTCCACCAACGCAATAGAATTCTAGAATTCTACTAGGTACTCTTGCATACGCTGCTGTGTTCAACATACAACATGACGCTAACCCCTTCCAATATTTTTTCTTACGTATATAAAACCCAAGGGCTCCGTTGCCCAATTCCCGCTTGATATTTTGAGTGAGAGTAGCGGAACTCAACGCCGCACTTTGTTTTTAAGTAAAATGTCTTTCATATAGTTTATTATAATAAGTTAATTGTGAATGTACAATACATTATTATAACTTAGATCGGCCTAAAATATCAAATTAGCTAACACCAATTCACGTTATGACAGCAAGCAAAACGACAATTCTCAGAATATTACATCAATATACAGTTCAGTTGTTTGGTGTTGTGTTTCTATTATAGGTAAATTAATAAGAAATTTTTTTAGTTACTTAATTACTTGTTTGTATATGGTGCATTTTGTATTTAATTTTCTTCATTACTTATTTTTTTTATTATTATGCATTTGTATTTCTTCTTATAAATTTTTGTAGCCAAATAAAATTATTATTATTAAGCTTAAAAAAGAAAACATTATTACTAAATAACAACACCTTATAACCTATTATAAAAAATAACAATTCAAACAAAAATACTTCACATCTACATGTCCAATACGTTATAAGTTACCCCAAAATGAGACAAGGCAACAAACCCTTCGTTGGGGTAGGTCAAGGCCCGCCCTAATAAGAACTTTGCCCTCCAAGGTTCACAGTACGATCGGCTTGCGCCTAAACGTGTCTACATCTCGCTGTTTTTGTTCGTTAATTTGATATGGCTAGACGACTACGATTTTTTTTTGTATTTCTTTTTTGAACTACTACTGTATATATAGTATATGCACTTTGATTATTATTTGAAGTTAATGTTAGTGTAGTTAATATAGACATGTTGATATCTTATTAATTTTTAAAGATGACAATTTAAATAAATTTAGGTATATAATCTTTTTTTGTTATTAGAATATTTTTAGTACTGTAATCTCTTGAACTTTAGATAAAAAGAAGAAAGTAGTGTTCCTTTAATATCATACTGATTTTATGCATAACTAATTCAGTGATATGGAAATGTATAAAATATACTACAGAATCATTACATAAAATACAAACAATATATAATAATTGTTAAGGTATTCAAGATTTTTTTTTCAGCTTCCCGCCATTCCCCACTTTCCCCTGAATTTTTCTGAAATTGCTTGATGAGCGGCGTAAATCAACATTGCACTTTTTTGCCTTGATACCAGAGCGAAGAAATTAAAATATTGATATTAATAATCCATACCCCGAGCGGAAATCGAACCGACAATTGTCGCGTTACAATCACGGCTTCATAAAATACTATTCATAGGCTTAATTTATTTTGGTATATTAACGAGACAAAGAGACGAGACCGAGTGCAATAAACTCAATCACAGTTCTATCAACCTGCCATTGCACTCATACCATTAGGTCAAAGGCTTTTTATGAAGCGCTCTCCCTCTAAACTTTTACATGTATGATAATTTAATATAAATTAAACTATCATACATGAATATCTCAATTATACTGTAGTACATTTTTCATGTATTTTTTTAACTTTCACAAATTTTTTTTAAATATTATCATTCCCTCGAATAGGGTTAGAATTGAACCCACGGTCGTCGCGTTTACAGATACTGTTCGACACAATTTTTTTTTTATTTATCCAAAGGTCCCTTAAGATTATAAGTTTAGTAATTAAAATGAATTTATAATATACGTATCTATATTAAGATACTTACATATTTTTTATTTTAGCATTGTCTGCGTGTTCGTGGTTTTATCTTTTTTGTTCAACTAATGACTTTGAAATTATTTAGGGTTGTAACCCTTTGGGGCTATAATGGCATATTTCATTTCTGCACACATTCTTTAATAATCTTGCTAGCTTTTAAAACTAAACAATAGATATGTTAATCATAGGTTCAAATTTGATATAGCTATAGTAAAAAATACATATAATTGGTTTGTTTAGTTTTTTTGTTATCTTAATTAAATTTACATAAATAAAATAAGTGAACGAGAAACAAAAAAAAAATTAACTTTATATATAAAATATATATACAAGTAAATCGGCGATGTTTAAAATAAAAATATGTTCAGTTCAATACAAATAAATGTCTATAATATAAAAAAGTAAATAAATGCCTACAATATTTACCGTATAAATTTACATAATATTTAAAAAAATGTCATAAAATAAGAAAGAAAAATAAACATTTAAATATCATAAAATTAAGAAAGTACGTAAGACAAGTAGCTCACTGACCTATCAAATTTGTATCCAAATCTGTATGGGTGGCATTCAATCTGCTATAAATATTGAGTATAGACTCATCGCGTTTCTTAGAAGAGACAAGACGTGAGACTCGTTTGATATCGTGCCTTGTGCAATCTATTCGGGCAATGATTGTGTTTCATTTTAACCATTTAGGGTGACCAATGACATTCTTAAAGTATATCGTTACTTAAATATTATTATAATAGAAAAATAAATGTAATTAATTTTTCTTATTGCAAAAAAACCTAGTGTTAGGACACTCCGTTCCCCATTTTCACCGAATTCTGGAGGTATTGCGTATTCAGTGATTGCGTTGACGCAGGGCGAAGAACTGAAAATATAAATAAAAATAAATATTTAATTTTCTCGAGTGGTCATGGAACGCTCAACCAGTCGTTTACAGTGACACACTTGTGCCCCTGCGCCACGACTGGCCTCATAAAATAAAAGCGAAATATATAAATATTCCATCATATTGGGATTTAATAACTGTAAATGATGGTTGAGGGTTTGATATATATTCGAGAGTATGTATACATCGTTAATGCTGTATTTTGTGTTAAATCCTTTTTATTTTTATTTTTATCCCCGCTCTGAAAAATGCGCAACGCATGCTACCTGACGCAATGTCTCTAATTCTGGCAAGAAGTGGAGAACTGAGTGTCTTAACACTAGGTTATAGGCATATAGGCATTTATTTTACGTACCTAAGTAGGTTGGACTTTACCTCGCTTCTCAAACGCTGTTGAGAACCGCCACCCAATACGCCATGTCCGTAACTGTGGGAAGTGGAAGACGGAGCTACAAAAAAATACATGTATATATATATTGAATTAATTTGCAGACGCGTAATAATCACTAATTAATTATTTTTAAACATTTTAAAGTGTTATTCCACGCTTATTAACGAAAAATTCTTATTTAGAAAATGTATAAAATTTTGAACGTAGCGGGACTCGAACCCGCGCCTCCTGGATACCGACCAAACGCTCTGACTACTAAGAAACTGAACGTATGGCTTAGTGGTCGGAGCGCCTGGTCGGTTCCCAGGAGGCGCGGGTTCGAGTCCCGCTACATTCAAATTTTTATAACTCGGCGGAAAATGGGGAACGGAGTGTCTTAACACTAGGTACCCTCTGCCTACTCTGCTGTGTGCGGGATACAGCATGTAGCTGATTTTCCATCTGTATAATAAAGTTGAATTGGTAATAATACAGAATTTGCTAGCTCAATTTTGGTAGGTATGAATAGAACGTTGCAATAATTTCAAATGTAAGAAAGTTTTTTTACTATGGTTAATATATGTACATTATTATAATTAACTTAGCAGGCATTGTATGTAACAGGTGGCACATTTGCCTAATCAATCCTACGTATAATATCTGGGCTTCCAATAACAGTCACCTGTGATGTAATAGGGTTTACGCTCATACCAAAAGACTGACTCCAATTATAGATAGCATCTAGATCGTTATTGACATCACCAATTGCACTTGGTAGATCTTCTAAGCGACATTGACGGTAAATTTAAATACTATCTGCATATATATGGTAGAAAGCAGAAATATTCTGAGGAATTGAGTTAATGAAAATTGAAAAGAGTAAAGGAGATAGGATGCCATCTTGAGGTACCCCAGCGAGGAAGTCACACCACGATGAATATTTCTCATCCATACGAATGCGCTGCCTTCATTCTTTGAGGTAACTTTGAGGTAACTATGTTATTCTGATGTACAAGCTATCTTACGTATATTCTAAATTCATTCCAGTTTTTGCGTGAAAGTAGTACTCACATCCATTATAACAAACTTTCAAAGTTATAACATTAGTAAAATAAGTGATTGCAAACGCGATCTTTGTGAGTTCGATTCTCTTCCGGTCACTTCCACACTATTATACAGGTTCCCAGGTTCCCTCTGCCTACCCTGCTATGCACACAATACAACGTGAGGCTAAAAAAATATAAAGAAAATATCAATGATGCTTAAGTCACTCTTTTAAATCAAAAGGTGTTAAAAGAACACTTTATAATAACTATACATAAAAATATTTAACTAATAAATAATGTTAAGCTCAAACGAAGAGATCTATTAATTAATTTGTTAAATGGCCGTAGTTATAGTACAATTTGCTGTATCCGCTTTCTAAGTACTCTTTTTAATATATATAACTTTATGGATACGATTTCTTATGATATATTAGTATTTTTAAGGCCTTCGTATCGCAGGTCACAAGCGTGCAACAGTAAACGTAAGTTCGATTCCCACTTGGGGAATGTATAATTTAATATTTTCATTTCTTCGCTGTGATAACGGCAGAGTGCGACGTTGAGCTCCGCCACATAACACGCAATGCCTCGATAATTCAGCAGAAGGTAGGAAACGTGTTCTAATGGAAATAGAGTGTCCTAACACTGTAAATCCAGATGTAATCTGCTTCCTTCTATTAAAATATTAGAAGTACTGGTACTAACGCAGAAAAACTGGTGTTTTTTAGATAATATTTGGTTTAAAATATTATTTTTTAAATTTATTTAAAAGACTAAGACATACTTGTATTTCCAACAATAAATAATTGGGTGAAAAGAGTTTCGAGTAAGTAGAAGTAATTATAAAACACAAAACTCCTTTTTGGTGGAAATATAAACTTATTTTACTTTAAAGGAGTAGTAACTGAGCTTAAGCCTATCTATTTTTTTTAGCTTCACGCTATATATATCCCGCATATAGCAAGTTAGGCAGGAGAGAACCTAGTGTTAAGACACTCCGTTGCTCACTTAAAAATAAATAAATGAGCTTCACGTTTGCCCACTTTCCGCCAAGTTTTTCGAGGCATTGAATGTTGAGTGGGGAAATTAAACGCTAGAAGAAATTACTATATTAATAAATAATAATTAATTCCCCCGAGTGGGGATCGAACCCACAACCCACCCCAACCCACAAATTATGCCTATGCGCCACGACTGGCCTATCCAGTCAACAAATATCATGTTAACAAAACGTTACATATCGTGTTTAAACATCATAAATTAGTTAAATAAGTACGTTGAATAGCTCTTTATGATTAAGAGTTGAAACATAACCGTGTTCTTAACTGTGATTAAGTAAATTGATTTTGTGCGGGCGTTTTATGTATGTTATTGCATTTTAACTACGTATTATATATAGTAGGATTTTAAATGAAACTATTTTAAACGGATTAAACGCGTATATCCAGTACCAGTAGAGACCAGTCGTGGCGCAGGGGCACAAAGTGTGACTGAAAAACCGACAGGGTTGTGGGGTCGATTCCCACTCAAAGAGATGAAATATTTATTGATATTTCCATTTCTTCGCTCTGGTGTCGAGGCAAAACGCGACGTTGAGTTCTGCCACTCAACACGCAATGCTTCCAAAATTCGGCAAAAAGTGGGAAACGGAGTGTCTTAACACTAGGTTTCTGATGTCTTGAGGCATTACGCGTAGGGTGGATGTGGACGTTGGATCTAAATATTAAATATTTCATTACCACTAATGAGAATCGAACTCACGACCGTAGCGCTTACGGTCACATGCTCGTGCCTCTGTAGAACTACTAGCTTCAAAATATTGGATACATAAATTTATATCAAAATATATATTTATTTCAGTGTAAATAAAACCCAAAACCGTTTGCTTGTAAAGTCCGAAGCAAGAACTAAATAAAATTTTATTACCTCCATCTTGATTAAAATGAAAGGGCTTAGTTTGAAAATACCAAATAAACTCACACCATCTGGCGTTAACGTACGTATGTACAAACGTACAATTGCGTATTTCTCACGAACACAAAACCGCTAAAGGACCCATCGTAAAGTACAAGAATCGGCAATAAAATCGCAAAATCATCTTAAAGATTCATCAATCGATTACAATACGGCATTACTTTTTTATTATCCCTAATGAATATAAAGGCGAGCCTAAAAAGTGGGTAGGTATATTAAAAAACAAAATTTTAATGTGTCGCACTAAAAATTTGTAAACTTTGCCTTTTGTTAGACTTTTTTTTTATTACCTAGAGGGAACCTACAGTTGATGTATGGGGTGATAGATAATAGCGTGTCACGTACTTCGGAACCTTTATTAAGGATTCTTTTCATTGTGAGAGATCGAAATTTTGACGTATTAAATTGTATCAAAATAAAATGTAATTGATACTGTTGTGGTGCGTTTTGGTTTTTATTCTATGACTGGTCTGTGGTGGTGGGTCTGTGGGCTTGAGCCTTGACGCCGTTGTAGCACAGTTGGGTGTAGTTTCAATGCTAAACGGATTGTTGCGATTTCAATTCTTACTGGTGGGAGTGATAATAGTGAAAGTTGTTGGAATTTCTCCTTTCTGGCTGGTAAAGCGTTGCGTTGAATTCTGCTATTTAACACATTGTCGCGAATTTTCATATTAGTTCAGTTAAGTAAAAAACTTATAATAAAGAGCGCGACGAAGCCGATGGATGGTGTAAATGAAAACGCGACGGTCGTGAGTTCAATATTTACTTGACAGTATTTTCACTTTAAGGAATGAAGGGACTAAGAAAGGATTTTCCAAACGGTATTTAAAATTGGTATTGTATCCATATAATATAACCGTAAGCTTATAAAATTCGAGCCCACTACTATACTAAAAATAAATAACAACAACCACAACGTAAAACAAACGCAATTATTACTAGCACTTTATATACATATATCTATAACTTATATAACTAACCTAACCCAGTCTCTCTAAGTGACTTGATTATTCCATTTATTCTATTAAAGCTTGTAATTGTACGTTGAATCGCTTGTGACTGCCATTAGCCGTATTGTGATTGCGTTATTATAATCATTATCTTAAAGGTGGATTTAGTGGATGATTGACATACTGAAACTGAATATAATTAGGAAGTGAGGAAGTGAGGCCAGTCGTAGCGCAGGTGCACAAAGTGTGACTGTAAAATCGACTGGTTGTGGGTTCGATCCCCACACGAGGAGATGAAATATTT
>DWAP01005500.1:0-10091 GCA_018230625.1 Heliconius eleuchia | reverse complement strand
TTAGCGATAAGGCCGCCATTGCACATTGATCTTATGTACTTGTGAATCAAATGTAAACGTGCAATAAAGTGTCATTATTATTATTATTATTAACCATCATTCGGTTCGTGTTTATAATATATATTTAATATAAAATGAAAATCACCTATGAAATTCACTACAGTTATGTGTTCGATCCCAGCCGAGAAAATGATTTATTTTCCTTTTTTCGTTCTAGTAACAAGACAAAACACGGCGTAACCTGATTTATGTGGGACTACTCTGATTTACGTGGGATACAGCTTGACGAGAAATTAACATGTATCACAATCAATCAATCAGCTTTACGTTGTATCCTGCACACTACAAGGTAGGCAGAGGGAACCTAGTGTTAAGATACCCTCCGTTCCCCACTTTCAGGCATTGCATATTAGGTAGCGGAAGTCAACACCTTCGTCCGCCTCGACACCAGAGCGAAGAAATGAAAATATAAATTTAAATAATAATAGCAGCATATATAATAGTTCAGTAGTTCAACTTCCATTCCATTCATATTATAGGAAGCCGTTTAAACGTGTAATGCCGAGTTGCTACCATAATCTGTACGTAGCGCTACGCGAGGAACTATGTAGGTCACGCGCTATATTCCTAAGAATATATCGAAATGAGTGGGATTTTTAAATATTTTTTGTGTAATTGTTTGTTTTTTGTGTGTTTAGTGATAGTTGTTTTGTATTTATCTGCGACTGAACACGCATTGTCAAATGGAAATAACTGAAAATGATATTTGAAACATGATACCTTAAAAATGCCTGAGGTAACTTTCCTCCCAGCATAAAACGTCTACAGTATTTTGACAAGTTGACACTAGGTCCTCTGCCGAACCGACCAGGTCGGTTTCCAGGAGGCGTGGGTTCGAGTCCCGCTACGTTCAAAATTTTTACACGTTTTCTAAATAAATATTTTTCTTTACTAAGTGTGGAATAACACTTTAAAAATGTTAAATATATATAACATTTTTAAAGTGTTATAAATAGATATAAATATATATTTTTCGTCAATTGTCTGTTGTTCTACTTAACAAACAATAATAGGCGAAGTCCAGAACTTAATTTTAATAACATAGACCAAAAAAATTCGGTATGTGATATGAATATTAAAAAAAAACCCCTTGAATATAATTCTAATTTACAAACATCACTCTCAATTAGATAAAATCTTATTTGCGTTATTTTCGTTGTGTTAAATAGTATCAAATATTAGTTAACTTTATCACTGAACCTTTCTTAGTTTATTTCAGACCAGTAGTTCCCAAAATGAACACCTGATGTTGTCGTTTAATTGAAGTCGCTAACTTCAATTAAAACGAACACATCAAGTTTATAATAGTAGTATAGAAGTATTGATTTTGAAATTCTTTCTAGTCTAGTAGTAGTGTTAAGACACTGCGTGCGCATTATGACATTTTATTCTCCATTTTCTACCAAATTCTAGGGGCATTACATGTTGAGTGAGGGAACTCAACACCGCTCTTTGCCTCGTTACCATAACGAAGAAATAAAATATTAAGTACTGCATTTCTTCGAGTGGAAATCGAACCCACAATCCGTAAAGTTTAGAGCCGCCGGGCCTGATTAATTACACTATTACTATTTAAACCATACAATTTTGATTTCCTTAGAAATTAACATTATTGTGATAAGAAGCATCACTCACGTTCATACAATTTACATACACGTTGATTTGAGACAGCAAAATTTATCCTAATCCCAGTAACAAATAACCGTCTGACGTTGTATCAGAACGGTTGGATGAATATTCAGCTGAAATTACGAATACAAGCTGTTTGCTGTGGACATATTTAGGTGTAACCTGTTTATATTTGGTATTTATATAAATATATATTGTGTAAATATATATTGTATTTGGAATTTGTGTTTTATAAAGCGTCTGTGGCCTAGTGAGACAGTGTATGACTGTGTACGTGTGTAGTCTTGGCTTCGATTGTCATCTGTGACAGTGGTGATTAAATAAATCGATTTCTATTATCTTACGCTGTGCCTTAATTAACATACAATAAGCAAAGTACAAAAATAATTATTTACATATATAAATAAAATTTAAGTATCTATCTGTGATTTCAAAATAATGTTGTTTTTAGAAATGCATATAGTTATTTACACGATACTAAAACACATACAAATTATTATTTTTTCGTTTGCCTGATCTGTCGAGCTAATTTTTATTTATGGGACTTTCACGGCAAGATAGAAAAGGTTATGGAACAACATATTAGGCTACTATTTGATACCTCACTTAAACTAGCGGCTTTAATACCAAATTTTGCCCCTTTTTCTTCTTTTAAGGCTTTTACTTTTTAGGATTTAACTACAAATGTAAAGTTTGCAGTCAACTGGAAGTACCTTATTAATGTTGATTCTTTTTATAGTGTCGAAATACACGTCTTTTGCGGTATAAACGGCTATATATATATTTTTTTTTAAGTAAGTGTACAAATACTTTTTTTTGAATTATAGAGCCTAGTATATCTGAGTATATGGATTGAATTTCAACTCGATATCTTCAAGCGTTCTTGAGATAAAAGCTCTTGACAGACAGACAGACGGACAACAAAGTGATCTTATAAGAGATTCTTTATACCAAAAAAAAATACTAAAAGTCGTTAAAATGCAAAATTTTGATCCACTCAGTAACGCAGAAATACTAAAACATTGCACATTTACACCATACAGCCATGGCCATATACGCAGGAAATATGATGACAAATCTTTAATGACGGCAAAATAGGTCGGTGTGAGCGCTGAAAATTTGAATAGAAGACTATTGTAAAATTTTATCACTCACTCAGTTGGAACGAATGGCCAGTTTTACAGCGCTGCGTTTTCCAACGGTGATTAATTGTCATTTTTAGGGTTCCGTGTCGTCGAGGAAAACACCTAATTCCTATAGGATTTTTTATCCATCTGTCTGTATGTCTGTCTGGCAGTCAACACCATTTATTTTGAGATTGGGTAGAGGTATCAAGCTAAAATTAATATCAGATATCCAGTTTTCCGGTTCGTTAGAGTAACAAAAACAAGTCTACGCAATCAAAAGATGCGAGCGTTTATGTGTCGGATTTTTATTATTGAATTTTTTATGACATTTGCGTCGTAATCAAACCTATAGGGTTTTTCCTATAACTATGAAATTTAGTAAGAATAAAGAACAAATTAAGGAAAAAATAAAAAAAGTGGAAAGTTAAAAAAAAAAAAATGTTGTTCGTTTCATACAAAATTAGCAAGACACCCGTTAGTTTAAGTTGGTTAACATTTTATAAATTGTTGATCGTTGATCTACAATAATGAAGTTGGTACGGTATCCTCGGTGTAAAAGGTCGACTCGCACTTTACCGGTTTTTTTCTCATACAGCTTAGTACAATGAGAGTTGCAAGCTTATTATTTCAAAAACAGGCATTCAGATAGTACATGGAAACTGGACAATGATAGTATTTTTATACTATAGGTTTTCTTTTTCAATTAATTAGGTAAATTGATTGGATCAAAGTTTATTTCTTGGATCGATGTCCTTGTGGTTTAAAACGTCTTAGATTGTGGTTTTGTGTCATTTCGTTATGGTACGTAATACCAGTGTAATACCAGTAATATGTATACGGTAATTTATGATATTTTATGGTATTTGAGGGTGGTGGAGTTACATTTTGCCTTGCACTCTGAAATGAAAGTAATTTATTCATCTGAATTAGAATTGAACCCACAACCGTCGTTTTACACTCATAAGCTATGCAGCTACTCTACGACGACCTCGACGACGTCTCGATTCGATTTTATGCACACCAAGTAAATCATAATGCAATATTAATCAACGTAGTTGTATAGAAATAGATATTGGAATAGTTCACAAGCAAATGGAGCAAGGAATATCGACACTGTTCGAATCAGAAACCACGTGAACACACTAACTAAAGTTACAGACTGAGTTTATAACTTGGGCGTAGCAGTTCGTGTATTAACGTCCGATACTGTGCTAAAGAGGTGTTTAGGAAACACTTTAGTATATTAAACTGTAGTAATTTAAAAATCAATTAATATTTATCTGACAGTACTTGTCGTTTTTAGACACCACTGCTTTCGGCGACATGGTTCTGCAGGGCATGGAACTTTACATTCCTAGCTCTGTAGTACCAGCGGTGGCCAATCGCAAGCGCGAGGCTTATCACATCTAGGCTGAGGCACTGATTGCTATGGATCACAACATGGTGAAAGCTTCAAAAAGAAGCACAGCTCAGCCTCTGAGGTATTTTAAGTGACAAATTACTAGAGCAAGGTCCGAGCACAACACTAAATTCATTAAGAATCTTAAGAGCTTCAGTCGTTACCCATGGAGAATGACATCTTGGTTCATACGAAAAAAGAAATACCCGATCTACTGAGCGCTCTCTTCGACTCGAATTCGAATTTGAATGACCAAGGAACAACGCTGCCAACAGCGGTGGCAAATCGACCTGCGGTGCCAGAGCTTAACGCTTGACTTTAAGTTCAGTTAAAAAGCTGCTAGGCGAGCTTTGTCTTCCTTGGACATCCAGTGGAACGGACTAGGTGCAATCTCTCCAATGGCTGCTCCAAGCTGACAATGGTGCTAATGTGTCTGTTTTGGCACTCTTACTCAGTTGTTGTAGTCCCAGACTCTTGGAAAAGCGCTCTTATCCACCCGATCCCGAAGAAAGGTGATAGTTTTGATTCATCTATCTAAAGGCTTATTGCTATCAACTTCTTGCTCTTAAAACTGATAGAGAGCATAATAAATAGCTAGCTATTTGGTTTATTTGGAGGATCACCGATTGATCAATGACTGTTAATATGACTTCCGCCATGGTCGCCCAACCGGAGATCTTGGGGTTTGCGTAGGGACGTCTTCTCGCTATGTTTTCCCTACCGCATTTATCAGGAGTACTGGTACCTGAATTTTCTAACTGCACAGTACGTCACAAACTTAATAAACTTATCATCACATCATATCCTGGATATGCGTGGTACGTAGAGTATTGTGCGGTTCCGTAGGAACTTCCTTCCAGGTAAGCCATTCCACACAACTGTAGAATGGCCTACCTGCGACAATGTTTGCAGGTCGATACGACATGGGTAGCTTCAAAAAGAGTACCTACCTACCTTTATCTTAAAAGCCAGCAACGCACCTATAGCTCCTCTGGTATTACAAGGGATCGTGAGCGCGGTGATAACTTACCACCAGATGACCCGTGCGTTCGTTTGCCTTGTGCTTTTCTGTAAAAAAATTAAGAGGAAAAGCGATCAATATATTGACTATTACTCTAAGTTCGATTGAGGTATATTGCAGATCTGTTGGCCTAATTGCTACTATGAAAGGGAAAATATACAAAATTTAAAATTTTATTTCTGCGCATTATATTGTTTAGAGTACTTGATATCTCTAAACAATATATTCACAATATGAACACTAGTGTGAAAGGACAAAACAATAAATGTAGTTAAAATATATACAATAAATATATCCAATTGTATATCAATATAATAGTACTCAAAAATCAAAAGATCCAGCTTTTATTATTTTATATGAATTTTAAAATTTTATATGAATATATAATATTTATCATTCATTCGTAAAATATGTTTACAGTATGTAACAGATGTATGATTTATGTTCGAATATTAATAAAGTATGTATTTTTTTGTTTTGATTTTTTACTTCTATATTTTTTTTTACAATATAGCGTTCGGTGTCACAGGTGGAAAAAATATTTTATTTTATTCTATGATAGGTAGCTGAGAGCAATAAAATACAGACTAGAATAGAAACGGGTACGGCGGCAGTAGAGAGGATGTTTTTTTTTAAATCTCACATTTATTTTTCTAGCATTGGACAATTAATTACTTTAAGCTAGGTTAACACATACTACTGTTCTTCTAACATGAAATACATTAGTTTTAGATATAGATACCTATTTTAGTTTTTGGTTTGATTTTATGAAAAAAATCTTCAAAATTTTATGAATATGAGTTTAAATAAACATTCTTTAATCTCAACAATCCAACTGCAGGATTCGTAACTTATTAAAAATTATATTTGCCAATATAATCGTATTAACATATTGACTGTAGTGTACAATTCATTGTGACGTTCTATCGAACGGACTGTTTAAAATTTAAATATTTTTTATATATTTTTAAGAGTTCCTTGTCTCAAAAGGTAAAAACGGACATTATCATTTATAGCACTGGTTCCCGGCCAGTGGTCCGTGGACCACCAGTGATCCGCAGAAGCCCAAAATATGGTCCGTGGACCACCAGTGGTCCGCGAACGATTTTAATTTTATGACTGGGGATGGTGAGGCGAAGTTTCTGTTTGACTATCACAGTTAATTTTTATTATATCTACATGCACAGTGGTCTCTGCTAAAAATAATAATATAAAAGTGGTTCTTGATCAAGAAAAAGTTGGGATTCTATAAAGCCCCTGCTTTATAGAATCTCTTTGTTGCACACCTGTCCGTATGTCAAAATCATTTATTTATTTTGAGATACGCAGTCGTATCAGATTGAAATTAATGTATAAAATATATAAGTCTATATTCCCTTAAAGCAAAGAAAATAATCTATCTTCTAAGTCAACGCAATAAAAAAATACAAGCAATTATGCATTGATTTTGCTGCATTTTGTATGAAATTCGATCCGTAATTAAAACTTATGGGGTAGTTCCCGTGAACCTACAGTTATGAAATTTGGCATGAATTGAGATAATAATACAAATAAATGAAAAAAAATCCGAAATGTAAAATTTATAGGTATTTCATAGAAAATACGAGTAATAGTTACAAACTTAAATTTGTAGTTTATTTCATATAAAATGAGTGCATATGCCTGCAAATTTATGTTTGTAAATTTTTATAAGTTGCACTTCCCGTTTACTAAAATTTTGAAATTAGTACAGAAGCCACCCTGAGTAATAACCTAATCTTTAATCATTTGGTGTACAGTTAGACACTTTCCATCTGCACTATGACGATGTCATATTTTTTTAGTACATATAGCAGGGTAGACTTACGGAAATTTAAAATATTAAGTTAAGTTAAGTCTCTCACCACCATGGAACTAAACGCCACAATTCGTCTTTTTGCCAGAGCGCATAAATTAAAGTAACTAATACCTCCGAGTGAAACGAACCCATAACCGTCGCACCTACAGTCGGACGCTGTGCTGGCAAAATGAAATGGTATCAACAATTGTTTTTGTCTCAACATAAAAACGTACTATTAATCTTATTTTGTTTGAGGGTGTAAAAATCCAGTGTAACATCCGAGTTAATCCAAAGAATTAGGCGTGTAATGCTAACCGGGCGTAAATCCTGAGCGATGAACAAGCAATCTTCATTTATTCTTGTACTACATTGAAATGGAATTGTTTTTGTTTTTCTCTTAAGATATTGTTTGTTCGGAAAATGTTATAAATTATTTTATATAAATTATTTATTTTATTTTTATGTAGACGCCTTAGAAGAGAGTTGTGAATATGAATATAATAAAACTTGTTGTTAAGTTGTAGACAATTTATATTTTTTTTTACATTAACTGTAGTTTGTGTTATTCTAATGTAAATATATGTATGTACGCTAAGCTTTTTTGTACATATATGTAACATCATACCATCAGAATTTGCGACGACATAAGAAGAACGGGAAACAGAGTGTCTTAAACACTGAGTGCCCTTTGTCTATTCGTCTGTAAGCGTGATATAGCGTGAAATTAAAATAAACTTCTTAAAAAGCGGAAACAGAGTGCCCTAAACACTAGGTTCCCGTTATCTATTCTGCTATAATGAATGAAATTAAAAGACTTAGATAAGAAGAACTTCTATATGATGCAACATTTGGAATTAAAAACCACAGTTATTGATCACTAATATACATTTCATTAATTGCTTAAACATATTTCCACGACACCATACGTGTTAGAATATTATTATAAAATACACGACAATCCCAATAATATATGTACGACGTACGTATTACATACATTCCTAACATATACAATGTCAACCTTGTATGTATATGAATAATGAATATATTATGAATAATGGAAGTATGAATTAATTTATAGAAACGGGATACCCCAATAGCTGCTTTGGCTTTTATATAAATAGTTCAGTCCCTTGAGAAACATATGTGTTTATAAAAAATACAGTCTTATTTCTGTAGTATCACTTGGAAACATTTCAAGTCGTATTTTTGGTATAATGGCTATTTTTTTTAAGTAAGTACTTAATGTAAAATAGCTTTAGGGTTATTTTTTTATACCTCGAAAATGTCTTGTATGAGAAGTCGGTGTATACTTGTTTAATATTGTATGTTAAACAAATCAATTATTGTGACAGAGCGCGGCGTTACGTTCCGCAACTCAATACGTAATATTTTGCGGTGCATTGGTAAACAAAGTGTCTTAACACTAACTTTCCTCTGTTCATTTTGTCATATCCGCTGACAATAACTATATGACATTGTTAAAATAATTTGAGTATGATGATTTATTATGAAAACACGTGTGCTACATTCCGTAAGTGTATGTAAGAGTATGTTTATGTAAACATTAACTGATATAAAAACTGTTAAATTGAGGTAATAAATTACAATTAAAATCAAGTGAACAGTTACAATTTCATCAAAATCAGTTTAATAGTATTTTAGATGTTAGCTATCCCATGTATTTTTAGGTAATTGACACTCTGACAGGAGTCGGTTAAATGTTATCAAATTAATATACTATAGTTCTCCCAGCTTCAGCCTGTTTTCCACACATAGCAAGTTAGGCAGAGAGAATATTATATGAAGACACTCCTTTTCCCACACTCCGCCGAATTTTCGAGGCGTTGCGTGTCGAGTGGCGAAGCTCAACGCCGCACTTTGCTTTGTTACCAGGGCGATGAAATTAAATTAGCGTCACGCGCTCGTGCCACTATGTCACGACGACCTCTTATATCATAGTTGTTTCGTCTTATTTCTTGCATAAAAATCCTTATTTATCAATCTTGTAACATACATATTCAAAATGTCATGTCAGTAATCTGGTTGAGCTCCGCTAGTTTATTTAGCTGGTACAAAGCAATAAACGTCGGTACTAAGCAACGCAAATCCTTGTTCTACAACTCCGATTTGTTGTATAAATAGTTGAATATTGTAGGATAAGCCATGGGGCTGGAATAAGTTTGGGTTATATTTTGTTTATTAAATTTCTATGGTGTAAAAAAATACTGTATTACGTATATTTTAAGGATTTTTATAGGATGAGTTTGAAGTGTAAAATTTAAAATTTATTGCGTATAAATATGGTTGATTGTGGTAGATGTTTATGGTGGTTGGAAATGGAAATCGAACCTACAATCATCGCATTTTTGGTCATTATGATAAAAGACAAAATCTAAGTCTATTAATATATAAATTTAACATAATATAATAAAAAATAATTAAAAATAAATTATAGAAATTAAAATTAAATTAAAGTATTAAAAACATAAAAAAACACGTAAATTTTCAAAATTTCGTATACTTAAAACTAGGCCATTATGTGTATCGGTGCGTGAAACGAGAGAAACTATCCTAGTTATTATAGAAGGCCGATGTCGCGCCGGTGTGATGAAAATGAAATTTATTTTTCTGACGTTATTTATGTACATATATATGATTTTTTTTTGGGTCACTAACATTTGATTTTAGCGAAAAAAGATAGTCCTTGAAAGCTGACAGTTTGCTTACGGGTAAATATAAAAATACACGAAATAATACAAATAAAGTACATATTTAACTATGTGTTTTAATAATTGGTAATACTTTTGTATTGGACACTAGCTTTATAGTGATTTGATATGTTTTTTTATATTTAGAGGGGCCATCTTAAGGAAATAAATGCAAATAAAATTCTTGAAATTCTTGAAAAATATTATATATAAAATATACATCCAGAAGCCAGTCGTGGCGCAGTGGTACAAAGTGTGACTGTAAAACCGTGAGGTTGTGGGTTCGATCCCCACTCGAGGAGATGAAATATTTACTTAAATTTATACT
>DWAP01005499.1:0-10092 GCA_018230625.1 Heliconius eleuchia | reverse complement strand
CAATCAATTCTGTTTATTAAATCAATAATCATGTAGTTTAAGCGGGCGAAGCCGCAGGTGGGCCGCTAGTTATGTAATAACTCTTACCAAAAAACTCACTCACTATGAAATTTGAATATACATCTGTCGGGATATTTTTTTTCAGCTTCACGCTGTATCTCACATTTAGCTGTATAAGTAGAGGGAACGACCTAGTGTACGACACGTGACCTATAGGGGTACCCTCCACCACCAAATCTTAGGGTCAGTGCGTGTTGAGTGGCCGAAGTCAACGCCGCGCTTTATCTTACTTGCAGGTCAAGGAAATGAAAACAATTCATTCCCACGAGTGAGAATCGAGCTCACAAGCATTGCTCTTGTAGTCATATGCTTAGCCGTTGCACCATGGCTAGAGTTAATCATTATATTTTGTATCCAAATCTCCTCAATTGATCTTTCTTTTTTGTCAAATTTTAGTGTCAAGTTTGATTTGTAACAATCATTTTTTTATCTCATAATAGTAAATTTTAGATTCTGTTTATAAGAAACATTAAGTCATTCTTACCAGCTAATCTACATTATAGCGATATTGACTGGCTCTTACTGCTCAGCGAAATGAGATAATTTAAAGGTCAATTTGGATGTATTTATGTATATACTTAAAATATATACATATATTTACTACTTCCAATAATATAAGTAGTAAGAAAGAATACAAAGTAAGAAAGAATACAAATTGTTTAAATACAATATAAAAAACTGATAAAGCGCAAGTCTTTTTCGCTCACCGGGGGCTCCGTACAATTAGTGCGTCATAAAAAATGAATAAAATATGTATTGGCACAAGCCCTTTTATTTGGTACTTCACTTGAACTAGCGACTTTAATACCAAACATTGCCCTCCTTTAAAGGCTATTATTTTTATAGGATTTAAAATCTTGAACTAATACTATCTGTAGATGCTAGCTGCCAAATTTCATAATTCTATGTCAACCGAAAGTACCCTATGAATTTTGATTCCCTTTATGGTGCAGCAATACGCGTTTTTTGCTATATAAACGGCCATGTCTTTTTTTAAGTAAACGTAGAAATACGTTTTTTTTTTTAAAAAAACATGGGGCCGATCTGAGTATATGGTTTGAATTTCAACTCGATATCTCTAAGCTTCATCTTCACACTGTATCCCGCACACAGCAGGGTAGGCAGAGGGAACCTAATGTGTCTTGAACACTCCGTTCCCCACTTGATGCCGAATTCTGGAGGCATTCTATCTCTAAGCATTCCTGAGATAAAGGCTTTTCACAAACAGACACACGGAGACAAATAACAAAATGAACGTATAATAGTTTCTTTTTTCCTTAAAAAGTGCGAAACCTTAAAATCATTACAAAACATTATTGCTTGATTGCTATATATTCTATGAAAAATAATAAAACTATAATCGCATCTACATCTTAAGTGGATTGAGTTTTTCCTTGCATAATTGCTACTATTAATATTATAAATCTAAATAGTTTGTTTAGTTGAACGCGCTAACCGAATTAATATCATTTCTGCTACCTAAGGTCCCTAACAACATAAATAAAATTTCGACGTAGCTTGATGAGAACGTATGGCTTAGTGGTCCGAGCGTCTGGTCGATTTCCAGGAGGCGCAGGTCTACGTTCAAATTTTTAAACGTTTTCTAAGTAAGTATCAATAATGCTGTCGTAGTATAGTCAAAGTGAAAAACAGATTAGTTAATGTAATACGAATTCGTGTGTAGTCGTGATATAGAGAAAAACTGTAGATATGGACGGCACAGAATAACAAGTATTAAATAACTAAGTGATTTACTCTTATTCTTTTTTCTCAGTTATTTATCGAATATTCATATTCTCCTGAGTAGAGATCGAATCGACAACCAACGCGTTCGCAGTAAAACGCTGCCCGCAACTGAAATGGAATGGAAGAATGGGAATATTTAAATTATTCCACTCAAGACCTAATGTCTTGAAATAAAAGGAGGAAAATGGGAATGGTCTTCATGTGGGAAAACTATATTATACTATATATAAAAATCTCTATATCCTGGAAAAATGGATTATTTTCGTAACATATTACGTATATTTAATTTATAAATTATTAAAACATGCACTCAGTGTGTCCTATAAATATAGTTTTAACTCCTTTTCTTATATAAATACCTATTACATATTTATTGAAATTTATAAGAACTGTTTTTAAACGTAAACCTAATAAAATATCAAAAAATAAAGACAAGAGCCTGGTCATATTTGTTATTACAAATATATTAATATATATTATTCGTATACTTGTGTGTCACAACCTGATAGACCAGTAAACACTTGCCAAATCTGGTTGAACTGGTTTTTGTGATTGCTCCCGGCTGTGTTCAACGATTACGTTTGTTATGATCATGAAAGAGAAGCATTCTTTAAAATTACTTAAAAGTTATTTCATTTTTCTTCTATTAATAAATTCTATTAATATTATTATTTTCATTTATTTTAGTAATAGCGACACGTAAGTTATACAGATATCGATTTTGTATTTTCGAATACAAAGTGGATTGAAGGTTTTGTATGTATAATAATGTTATATATTACTCGTACTAAATATAAAAGATATAATAAAAGATAAATTACATTGAATCCCAATAATTAGGAGCGTTTTTGTATGTAACCTACAATATATATACGTAAGTGAAAAAAATCTTGCCACTTCACTCTTGTTTCGCATGTAATCTAATACTATTTTAATACAAACTAGCGACTACAGCAACTTCATTTGCGTATACTTCATGGCCATTGCACAGAGAACCTAATATACAAGACTCAGTTTTCCAAAATGATTATTATTTCCCTGACTCATCAGTTATAACAGTCGCAATTAAATAAATTGTACTAATGAAAAGAATGATTTTATAAAAATAATAAGAGAATAAATAAGTAAACGAATCTATGATATTTTTTATTATTATCAGTCTGTGTGTCACTATTTTCCGAACTACTGGACGGATTTGAATGAAACTTTTTTGAATGAAGCATTTTGCATTGACATAATATAATAGTTGAATATCCAGAACATCTGATGAATAACCATAACAGTGCAGCGAAACTATAAAAAATAATGAAAGACCGACTTAGTGAAACATGATCAACGTGCTGGACACATTTTCCATAGATACATAAATCTGGAATATCTGATACATAAATCTGGAATATCTGATGAGCTATTATAATAGCCCAGCTCAATTATAATAAATAACTCTCTATAATAAATAACTAATAAATAACACTCAGGTAAATTATTATGTTTTATTTTTCCTTTCTTGTAATATAAAGCATGGTTGAATTGCAAATCAATAAGCAGTGACTCGAGTAAAATAAAAATAAAAATAAAGATGTTACTTATAATTCTAACTACACGTCTCTACTTTGTATGGCTTCTTCAAAATTGGGCAGGTGCCTGCACCGATTACCTACAAAATACAATTCAATTATTTTACAGTATGTCATTATCATTAGGCCAGTCTCGGTGCAAGCAATTCTTATGCTATATTATATAGGCAAAAGAGGGAAGCAATAAAAAAAATCATAGGATCAATGTATGTATTATAAGAGGATAATATCGAACTTTGAAAAAAAAATTAAAAAATGATCTTAAGCTGCTATTTATGGAAAATCCAAACGTTTCTCGAGTATCGGTTGCCCAACGACCACGTATTGCACTCACCTTCACATTGACACACATTACGATAGGCGTATAGAGGTACAGTGAAACGGTGACGTTGTGCAATTTCAGTGTATAGTCATATGTATATTGTATGTACGTATGTATTTACTATTTTTCTTAACAGATGAATGCTAATGAAATTTAATGATGAATACGACGTACTAGGTACGTACAACATTTATGGGTTCAAATTTGAAATACAAGACGATGAGTACGAGATAAGCGAGAACAAAGTAGATATTCCTATCTCGTACTATGTATGTGTGTGATTATATAGTTAAAATTTTTTTAATATTTTTTTAGTAATAAGCCAATTTAATTGTGAATATAACCGAAAGTTGTCTAACATAACACTTACTACGTAAGGTAAGCCATGTAGCTTTCTTTAGGGATAAAGTTACATAAGCAGCATTGCAGTTTAGTTAACAGCTTAAATATAATTGAATGTCCGTAATAAAAACGAGTATGTATATATGAGCCAACCGTAGTGCAGGGACACAAGTGTGTGTGATTGGTTGTGGGTTCGATCCCATTCGAGGAAACGAAATATTTATTTAAATTTATATTTTCATTTCTTCGCTATGGTGTCGAGACGAAGCGCGGCGTTGAGTTCCGCCACGCAACACGCAATGCCTTCAGAATTTGGCGGAAAATGGGGAACGGAGTGTCTTAACACTAGATTCTCTCTGCCTACCTACCCTGCTATGTTCGGCATAAAGCGTGAAGCTGATTTTAAACGTGACGATCGTGGGTTTCATTCCCACTCAGGGAAAAGAAATAATTAAATTAATTAACTTCCTCGCTTACGTCATATTTTACTTATTTAAAAATATATATTTAAATAAAATACAATTTTCTTTCCTACATAAATAGGAGTGATATGCATTCTTTACACGGTATTATATGCATTTTTTAATTTATATTGTAACTGAAGTATTTCAATGTAAGTACAAGTGAAGAATAATCGGGGCCACATTAAAGTAGAATAAAAGCAGGTATGAATTAAAAATATTAACTGAATTGAGTTATGCCTCATTATATATTGTTATAATTCAATTCCAGATATCACTCACTCTCATTTACGAGTTCTCCATGAGTGGGACCTGCAATTATCAAACGTTTCAAAGATTTTTCTTAACCAATTGCACTATAAAATATGAAATTTCACACTTTCAATAATTACTAGAATCAAATCCCGCAATATAACATTTAATATTTTCTATTGTAGATGTTTATAGTTTCTATTTGTATTGTTTAAATAAAAAAGCATCGTTTTTTTATTAAATTTAATGTGCAATGAAAAAGTCCTGTTCTTCTTGGACTTTATATTACAATTAAAAATTTGATGCTTAAAATTATATTTAGTAGGTACCTCTTTACTTTTTAATTGATCGGAAAATGAAGAACCCAGCCAATGCTTTAATATCATGTTTGGTGTTATTCGGGGATTTGCGAATCTGAAGAATGCTAATTAAATCATGCTAATTAGTACATATTCAAAATGTAAAACTTTACAAAATTAAACTTTGAACTCACAAGACATTTTTTATCACACGTACATATATGAGTTAAATAATTAAGACATTGTTAATATACTTACTTAATGCCATAAAATAAAACTAATAAACATTTCTTGTGTTTTATCATTGTAGTCTAGAAATTTCTACTTACTCAAAATACAGAATTTTCTTCTTTCCAGATTGTACCATGGACACGTTGAACCACATAACACTAAGCTTAAATTTAAATACCTGAGACCTATCGAAAACACACTATTTGATATATACAACTACAAAACGTTGTAGACTCAAAGAAGCGTGCGGCGTCTAAGCCAGACTTTCACCAATGCATGTTGCAGGTGCAGTTGCATAATTGGAGGAAGTTTCGAAAAACTGCAGGCGTCCTGCGTGTGTATCCTTCCCTAATTCCGCTAATATCGATATGTATAGTAAGAATTACCGTTTATTTATGTATGTTGCTTGTGTTTTGAATAATATAAAATAGACTTGGCAATACAAAGTTGATTTTAATGTGGGATATCTAGTGGAAGCCACTGTATTGAAATTGGGTATAGTATTTGGTAAATGTGCAATAGTTGTATATTCAAGCGATTCGATTTGAAGTGGGGATTTGGTACAGTTACATATGTACCAGTCTGCACAAACAAATCTGGACAAACACAACATAACTAATGTTCATTAACCTTTTAGTGGCGACGTACAGTTTTTGTAACGTTAGTACCGACGTGAGGCCTGAAAGGCCACGTATATTATTATGTCGATTTTTAAAAAAAAGATACGAGTTACTTTTTTCCTTGCGCAATAATGAAACGTATGTAAAGGGCGTAAAGAAAAATTAAGTATAGAAAGAAAATCAACTTTATTAAATATTAGGCTTGAATTTCGAAAAAATCTGACTGTTTAATTTAAAAAAAAACAAAACACGAAAAATACTCCTTTCAAAATAACAAAAAATAGTATTGCTGACCTACAACTAATATATTTCTAAGAAAGTAAACTAAGAAGTGAAATACCCATCGGTACATAAAGGTTAACCTTTCCGTGCTCAGCGCAGATTGTTTACGATACTGGACGCTGTCAGTAATCCTGTTATTAAAATAAATTATAAAAACCCCGCTAATTTTGTTATGAAAAAGAATTATAATTACACTAGCGACCCGCCCGTAGCTTCACCCGCTGTAACTACATAATATTAATGTGCTAATCTGCACTACTTTCGTTTTAAACACAATATATTAACACATATCGTAATCTTTTCTAGAAATGCCAATATTAACATAAAAATACGATCTGATATTATCGACATATGAACGACAAGTATTTTTTTTCTTTATACAAATAAAACCTTGTCATGTGGTTTGTGGTGTACCTACTTATTGCAGTATATGCAGTATTCCTTACATTTCTCAATACATCGGTATAATCGCACTGTTAAGTTTATAGATGTACTGTGGCGTAACCGACGGCGTAACAGATCATTAGAGACTTGTATGAATGAGCTAAACTCACTGTTACGTTAGGCGCTAACATACATAATTCGTTCATATTTTATTGCTAGGAGAAGTGAGAATTAGAAGATACAGCTCTCGAGATGTGGTGCTCAAGAAAGATGCTTGAAGGGTCTTGGTCTGAAGTCAGAAACAACGAGTCCATTCTCCGAGAACTCGCCATTAAACAACGTTAGTCCTCCATTGTTCAATAACGCATACACACTTTCTTCGGAAATATTTCTCGAAAAAAAGAGATTTCTATGCAACGACTTGTATCGATCAGAAATTAATTAATGTTCAATTTTTTTGTAGTTTTTTCTTATTTTAACGATTAATAGATCGCGGGGATAACTAGAGAGAAAGGAATGCCTAACGGTACGTTAACTTGAAGTTATGAATCTAATTTTTTAACTCTTACTGCGAACGTATACTGAAATCATACCCGGAACAATTATAAAATATAAATAAGATATAATGATAAAAAAAGGATTAAATAATCAGTCACAAAAAACTAAAAAAGACGCTTTTGTGAATTAAAAATATTAGATTTTAAGTTGCTTCAAATTTTGTTAGGTAATATTTTTACTTGACGCTACGTCACGTACTTTAACCTAATAGTAGGCGAAGCGAACTTAGTGTTAAGACAACCGTTCTCCGCATTCCGGTCGGACAGAGAGAATACCAGAGCAGGAATTTAAAAATAATTATTTTCCACGAGTGGAGTCCGAACATGCAACCATCACTATTGCAGCTAGACGATATCCCATTGTACCACTCTGAATCGAATAATTGAAGTATATATGAATATATTTTTTAAAGTTACGCTGCATTCTGCACGTAGCAGAGTAGGCAGAGGGACTCCGGGAACATAATGTTTAGATAAATAAAAAAGATAAAGACACTTTAGTTCCCTACTTTCCGCCGATTTCTTTAGGCGTGTACTCGGGCAACTCGTCGTCGTCGTCGTCCTCTTTACTAGAACGAGGAAATGAAAATATATAATTCATACATTCCCCCGAGCTTCAATGGACTCCACGACCGTTGTGTTTACAGTAGCACGCATCTGCCTGTGCGACGACGGCCTCAAATTCTATAATTGATATACAATCTGATATTTTTTTTATACAGAATAAATTTTGATTAAACGCGATGGTTGTAAGTTCAATTTCTTAGGTTACGTAAATTAGTTTAATTTCCCCGACCGCTGGTAAGATATTGCGGGGTTAGACTCCACGACTTAAAACACTCTCCAAACTGAGCAACAGTGGCTCTACACAAAATGTCTAACATGTCTCCTTTTACATGCGAGAAGTGCGTGAAGCGAAATAATAATGGGTTTATAAAAATTGAACACGTGAACTTCGGTATAATTTACGCCAATCAATAGTGCCTAGTTGCGCCACTACAATAGTTATTGTGGTGACGTATAACTTTTATAGTTTTTTAATTACGGT
Organism: Heliconius eleuchia; assembly: GCA_018230625.1. Lineage (NCBI taxonomy): Eukaryota > Metazoa > Arthropoda > Insecta > Lepidoptera > Nymphalidae > Heliconius > Heliconius eleuchia. The sequence goes on along the minus strand of DWAP01005499.1, from coordinate 1,911 downwards.
TAAATTTAATTATGGTAATAATTAATGTTGATAATAGGTATTATATGTTCATAATGTAATGTAAATGGTTTTAATTGAGTAATTTAAGAAGTTTGTTCAGAAATTGTAGATCATCATGGGTAGTTATTGAAAGTGAAACGGTACACCTGACTGACTTCCACTACTGTGATTCCGTAAACAAATTGTACCAATATTTCTTTAAAACCGTGTAAAAAGTTTACGTAGCGAGATTTGAATCTTGGAAATATATCCAATCGATCTAACCACTAAGCCGTGACAAGAATAAAATATATATTGAATAATTATCACTGTTTAGCAGCTATCGTTCGAAGGTTAATATAATTATAATTAAATGTAGACGGCTATTCGTTTGATTCATAGTTAAATAGTTAAAAGAATATTAACATAATATTAACTACGGCTATGCTTGAAATATACAAATGTTTATTTAAGTGTATTTCAGAAAAACAACCGGCCAAGCACGAGTCAGACTCGCCTGTCGAGGGGTCTGTATCAATTTTAGAAATGTTATTGAAGATGCGGCGAATAAAGTAAACAAATTTAAGTTTGCTGGCATATGGGCATATTATTTGGTAAGAATGTAAATTTAATAAGTTCTTTGATTTTCACGGTTATACATTATACATTTTTGAAACAGGAATTTTTGGTACAGGAAATTAGTCAAATCTCTCTTCAGAGACGTTCACAACATAAATAAGCTGTAACAAGCGTATAGTAATTTCGACATAGATTAATGAAAACGTACGGCGGTCAGACAGCTTGAACGGTTTCCGAGGACGGACAACGAAGCCGCGCGGGTTCAAATCATCATGAAGTTTATCAAGTATTATTTTTTAAAACTTTTAATTATATTATACTGAGCAAACACCAATAATCGTAGAAAAATATGAAATTATTTTTTTCTTCTATATACCTATTCAAAGTGGGCCTCGACCTTTTTTTCTCCCTGTATTAATTTTTTTTTTTTATTATATGAAACAAACTATTTTGACTATTTTATATCTTTAACTAAAACTTGGAATATTTTTTAAATAAGTCTTCTTACCAAAAAGCATATAAGATATTGTTTGTAGATCATTAAATTTCCTAAAAGAATATATATATAAATATTTTTTTGGCCCACCTGTGCTAATGTAACTCACAGGTACATGTTACATCGCATCGATCAACGTGATTAAGATATAATCCACCGCCTTTTCCGATAAATTCCCCAATATAAAAATATTTTATTCAATTCGCACCAGTTCCTGAGAATAGCGCGTTTAACGAAACTAATATTTTTAGCTTTTTAATATTAGTAATAGCATAGATTACACACTGGGTTGTCTCTATCGATACCGTTTCAAGCGGACTGTCTTTTTGTATATGGTATCTAAAATATCTAAGTTCATATCGAGGTCGTAAATAGTACCTGCATTTTAAAAGCTCTTAACGACAGTTAGCGTGACTAAGCACGTCTCGTTACACAAGCGACACGCATCCGACTCACGCGCACGCGATTAACCTTATACGTTTTACGTGTAATGTTTGACATTGACTCCTGTCCTGGACCATATATTTCAAGGTTTTTTTAAGCTTCCACGCAGATCAAATAGAGTTTAAGCGTCACTATAAGAAAGATGATATTGTATTCTAAACATACCTTTTATCATAGATAAGATAAACATATCAACCTCCGTTGCACCGCACACATAGTGATAAGACAATTCATTGCCCTCTTTACGCTTAATAATGCGTGTTGAGTGGCGGAACTCATCTCCGCGTTTCAACTTGTCACCGCCTAAGGCTCGAATCATTGATGAAGTTTGAAAAAAGTTCTAGTAATATGATATATATATTGTTAGAAATCGGAAGCGGTTATAGTTTTTAAAATACACAATAAATACACAC
>DWAP01005498.1:0-10092 GCA_018230625.1 Heliconius eleuchia | reverse complement strand
AACTCAACGCCGCGCTTTACCTCGACACCAGAGCCAAGAACATGAAAATTATAAAAATATTTCATTCGAATTCGAATCGAACCCACGTCCTACCTGTCTCGTTAACTGCCATATGCTTGTGCCCCTGCGCCACGACTGGCCTCGAACAAAACAATAACGACCTTGACTATTCAACACTAAGGCACTTTATTATATACATTTTACTACCTATATAGTTTTATTTATTACTCGATCGAGTCAGATTTATTTATAACCTAAAACTAAATTTTCGCTCATTGCCGCAGTAAACTCAATATTTACGAGAGTATCAATGTCAAACAGTAAACAAGTGTTAAATCTGGACTTGGAATTATTAAGAATATAAATTTTCATTGTATGCTGGTTGTGAGTTCGAATTTCATTTAGGAAATACATTTTAGACTAGGCAATATTTGGTTTTTCTATATGAATAAAAAGTACATATCAAGATCGATCTCAGACTTGAGAGTGGTTTATAAATACAGACCTAAGAGCGGCGTTGAGTTCCGTCATTCAACACGCAATGCTTAGCCAATTGAGTGGCAAGTGAGATATGAAATGTTCTAACTACTGGGCTCCTTTTGAATATTAAATGCCATTCTATGTTGGATACAGCGTGAAGGAAATATAAAAAATCGGAAAAGGGCGAGTCGAAATCGCCCACCTAGAGTTCCGTAATAAATTGGAGGTCTTGAGTTTTTTCTGAAATTCAGGCTTAATTTAGCCACAGCCCTTTCATTTGTTACCTCACTTGGACTAGGATATTTAATACCAAATTTTCTTAATTTTTTCTCCCTTTTAAGGCTATAATTTTTTAAGATTTAACCACAAACGTATAATTTTCCTGAACTTCGTTAGATTCTATAATATATGCCAAATTTCATAACTTTTTTTAACTGGAAGTACTACCTATTAATATTGATTACCTTAATAGTCTCGAAATACGCGTTTTTTTATATAAACAGCCGTTTCTGTTTTCTAAGTAAATATAGAAATACGTTTATCAGGAAATCATGGGGGCGTAGATCTGAGTGGTTGAATGGTTAGAATTTCAATTCGATATCTTTAAGCGTTCCTGAGATAAAAGGTTCTTTATTTCCTTAAAAAGGTACGGAACCCTAAAAATGATACTAGGAACGCTGATAATATCTCATTTCTTACTATGTGTGAATTCTAATGTATTTGAGGGTCAAGTGATCAAAATAAGTAGTGTCATGTTCATTATTATTTACCTTCCATTTCGCCTTAACTTATCAAATTACAACTTTATAATTCTTTTTTCTATTATTTTAATTTTTGTATTTCAGCTACGATACCCATGCGATCTCATGCATACCTACTACTCATCTTAAAATCGATACAAAAATCTTACTCCCTACAAAAGGTTAATATAACAAGAATAATATTATTATAACAACAATAATATTTAATCAGAGTTAAAGTCTATTTAAATAATTATGTATATATACAAACGTAATACTATTATCTTAATTGTATTGTATGCTCTTTGAGTAGGGTGGGCGGAAGCTCTCATAAACAGTATCCGGTACTCACTTCGTAAGGTACACAATACAAAGAATTACTTGATTACTTGTTATTTATTATCATTACTGCTAAAAATAGTTATGGTCATTTATCATGTGAGCGTCAAACTCGGTGATTGTGGATTCAATTCCAACTCTGGGTGGTTAAAGCCCAAAAATGGCTTCGCCGCTTAAACTTGTTGTTTTAGTAGAGATAAATAATATTAAATATTTATTTACATTATAGCCTGTGTTATTTAATGTATAAGCTATATTACTGTAAATTTTCATTTTAATCCGCTTAGTAGTTTTTACGTGAAAAGATATTAATTTATTATATTTAAACATATAGACATTCACATGGCTGTAATAATATTAGTAGAATTTCTGCTGTGGAAATAGAAAATGCGGCGTTGATTTCCGCCATTTAACACACAACGCTTCGAATTCAATTTTTTTTGTTTACGTCTTATCACTAGGAAGTTTGTGTCTTATCACTAGGATCCGTCTGCCTACCCTGTTTAATGTGGAATATAGCTTAAAGATTAAAAAAATATTAAGGCAACAGATTACTAATTACAAACTTAATATTTTTTTTTACACATAAGTATTCGTTTTACTCGTATGTGTTAGTAATATTAAAAATAGCTATATAAATCGTACGTGCTTATAAACCTTCTAAAAATAACCTAAAATTTTCTAATTTTAGTAGTAAGCATCATCGAGCTAGAGGAGCCCTGCGTGAGGCAGGGTGGCATCTGTCTGCGTACTGAGGACTGCGATCCCGGCAACCTGGTGAGGATCAGCGGAGTCATACTGTGTCCAGCTCAGAGGCACTTGGGAGTCGAATGTTGTTATGTAAGTGGAGATTTTTCTAGCAAAAAAATTTATATGAAAAATAAAATAAAATCCTTTACACTAACTTATCTTTAAGTGTACGTTCAAAGTTAAAGTTCAGCCCCAATCTTCCAAGAAAAAAAAACTCTAGTTACGCTCATGGTTAATGTAAAAGATTTTCTACATTGCAACAAAAATCCATTTTTATTGATCGATCTTAAGCTTAAGATGAGCTTTGCATTTGTCTGATTGATTAGAAAAAGAGTTTTTACTCTTTAAATAATATTAAAATCAAATTTATTATTAGATATAAATAAAAAACTCTACCATAAAAATATATCAATTCTGTTATACTGGATATATAATTTTTACCATTTATTGAATAAGTCCGCTTAACGCTGTATCCCGCACACAGCAGAGTAGGTAGAGGGAACCTAGTGTTAAGACACTCCATTCTCCACTTTTCACATTTAATATGCCGTTTGAGTTAATAATGAATCCCTCCATTATATCATCAAGAATATCGTTGTTTCCACACGTTTTCTTTTTTATGGCATATATATGTTATTCTTTTACCGTGCTAGCGTCCATTTTATCTTTTATTTTTAATAAATCGAACTCAAAAAATATGACACTGCTATCAGTAGTGGGGGGTGGAGGCCGGTTGTCAAGAAGCAATATAAATCATTTTAGAGTTTAGGCCAAACAAAGGATGCGCATGCGCCGCAACTAACAGCCACCATCACGTCTATATTAGCGTATATAAACACTCAAAAAGTACTTAGACCTCGCAGACAGTTCCAACATAATATTACAAAATTTTCATATCAAAGGAAATAAAAATGTTAAGCCTAAGTACCTACTCAAATTATAAATCTATAAATATAATATGATTCCACCTTCATATAATCTTAACGATCTCGTGGGAATGCGTAATGAACACTCCGGTTGTGAGTTCAAGTTCCATTCGTGGTACGATAGTATCAAATATACTGGTAGGTTCACTTAGTAAATAGTATTTAATAATTAATAACAATATGTCAAGTCAATCGCTGTTCAACTTCGCCATGGTGGTCTTGGTTTATTTAATTAAAATATATTTTTTTGTTTCAGAATTAATTACATTGGATGAACCACATAAAATTCCGCCTTAACTTAAAATACGAAGAGGAAGAAGGGAAGCTTAAATTAAAATAGTTATAATGAAACGATGTCTTAAGATTATTTATTTATTTTTATTAAACATATTATGTATAAGTTACTTCTACGTAAGTTTGTGAACATTTTGTTCCATTTTTCTGCTCTAAGCTAATGTGATTGTAATTTTGTTATTAAATCAGTACTTAATTACAGTGTTCCTTTTTTTTCCTTTGATAATAATTATATAAAATATTAATATAATATAATAATTAATAATATATTGATTTATCTGAATCCGCTTCACGCTGTATCCCGCTGTATAGCAGGATAGGCAGAGGAAACTTAGCGGTAAGATACTCCGTTCTCCACTTCCCGCTGATTTTGTCGAGGCATTGCTTGTTGAGTGGCAAAACTCAATGCAGCGTCGGGCTGTTGCCAGAGCTAAGAAATGAAAATATTAATAAATTATAATTTATTCCGCCGAGTGGGGATCGAACCCACAACCATCGCGTTACAGTCACACCCTTGTGCCCTTGGGTCACGATGGCCTCAATAAATTTTAACGAATAAAATAGTATATTTTTTAAAAGCACGTAATTTCCGTTGCGCTTAAAGTTAAATACTAACCATTCCTCAGTAATCCGTACTGTAAACAGGTAACATTCGAGTTGCTGGGTGCTGTAGTTAGAAGCTATAAGGCTCTCTTAGGGAGCGAAGACAAAACAATATGGACCTAACTAAAGAAAGTTATTGAGATAAGCACTTCGTCGATAAATGTATAAAGACATACAATATTTTTAATTGTAAAATGAAAAAATGCTAATGTTAAATTTATTTTATTGGAAAAAGAAAACTGTAAAATATTGAAATGTACATTAAAATATAATATTTTATATTTTCCTTAAAAAAAAACATTATATTTTATATATAAAAAAAAAGCAAGCAAGCAAAGGAAACCTAGTGTTAATACCATTACATTACTCACTTTCGGTTAAATTCTTTAGGCATTGCGTGTTGAGTTGCGGAACTCAACACCGCGATTTTTGATAATAAAGTGAAATAATTTCGAAAATAGCTCAATCAAATCAATACTGTTTAACATAAATGAATATAACGTCCTCCATTAGCGTGCGTACGCAAGAGATAAGGGCCGCTCTTGACTCTTGACATCGTGATTGTCACCAACATTCGGTAAATATTTGTTGATCCCACTATATATATATATATACGTACGATGTAAATATATACTTTGTTAATATTTATATCGCGATGACTTTACAAATTTTTATCTCAAAACAATAATTATATTGTAGTATGAACACTCATTTGCATTGCAAGCAGGCATTTGATTTGAACATATTTAACGTTTAGGGTTCAAATCTAAGGAAAAGGGTGAGGCTGATGTATAAATTATAAGGATTTATTTTACATATTAGAAAACATTGGTTACACCATAATATTGAATATGAAATTGAAGAGAATGGGAGTTTGGTGAACTTGGATTATGTTGTGTTTTGTGTTTTTAGGGTCCCACGCCTGAAACAAATATAGGGAAATATTTGAAAATTAGTAATTTATAGGCACATCGCAGAAAAAAAACTATTATAAATTTATATTTGTAGTTCATATTATACAAAATATCTGCACAAAACATCTCCTTCCCCTCTTTTCCTCTTGATTATACGTCCGCCTTGAAAATACTTACGTATAAATGTTTGCAGTAAAATATTAATTAACTTAATTAAACTTTCAATTCCATGTAATGAACATTTATAATTTTACATTCAATACATCGCTGACGTTCCTATTATTGAATTAATTATGTAGATAAAGGGCACTAGCGAGTGAAATAAGTTAAATCATTCGAGTTTATCTTCTTATATGTATGCATTATGTAATTAGTGAACAAAATTATGTGCCAATATCGATATTTGTATTGAACTTATATCTAAGTGTTACATTAATTTGGCCTTTGTAAGCTAAAATTTTTTTCACTTTTAGATATCTAATTGAAATTCAAACCATATAATCAGATCTACGGTCCCGTGATTTTCTAAAAAAAAAATCATATTTCTACATTTAATTAAAAATAGATGGGAATATAATATGGGAATCAAATCATCAAAGTTAGCATCTACAGGAAGTTCAAAAAATCTGAAAACTATACATTTGTGGTTAAATCTTAAAAAATTATAGCCTTAAAAGGGGGCAAAAATTGTATTAAAGCTGCTAGTTCAAGTAAGGTCAGTCAATCAGATGAAAGGACTCTGGCTAAACTAAGCTTGAATTCCAAAAAAGTTTGCTACCTCCAATTTTTGTACGGATCTCTCGGTGGCCGAGCCCGACTCGCACTTGACCGGTTTTTTCAACTTTTCGTTATACCCGCACGTTAAAGGATAGGCAGATTCCCAAAATAGGACTCAAACCACCGCAATTGCGGTTACCGTCAAACGGTTGTGCGTTTGCGCCACGACGGATACTAACATTAATGTTCACTATTATTCAAAATCAAAAATCAAATCAAATCACATCAGATTCACGCTGTATTCCACACACGGCAGTGTAGGTAGTGTTAAGTCACTCCATTCCCCACTTTTAGAAGAATTCTGGATTCTGGATTCTGTTGAGTGGCAGAACTTAACGATGCGCTTTGCCTTGACACCAGAGTGAAGAAATGGAAATATAAATGTAAATAAATATTTCATTTCCTCGGGTGGGGATCGAACCCACAACCAGTGGGTTTTACTGTCACATTTTGCGCCCCTGGGCCACGACTGGCCTCAACGCTATTTTTCTGTTACAAAATTTAATTATTGCGTACATTAAATTACAAAAGAAACAATATTTTGTAATTTAATATTGTCGCTCCGTCACACGCGAACTACATTAAATTGTCATTGTACACATAAATTATGTGCATAATTTATCGATAAATTTTAACTCACAATTTTACACTCGTTTCAATATGACGAAGAGCAAAAAGAAATCCCTTTAAGGGATTATGTTTGCACTGCGTATGTGGATCACAGGACTAACATAGACGACTATTTGAAATAGAGTTTAAAAAGCTTGTTAAGCAGCTTAAGTTGGAATTAACTTAGAGACGCTAAGCATACCTAGTGTAAAACCCTCCGTTTTAAGTAGTCCCTCCGAAATTGAGATTGGTTAGTGATGAATGACCATTTTTATTTACCACAGATTTAAAATAAAATTAATTGAGTCTCCCAGTAGTAGAATATGAACACCACACAAGCATCACGAATCCGGTCAAGTGCTGTGCCTCTGCACTATGATGGCTTGAATGTTAATTTAGGTAAATTAATGTTGGCTTATTTATTCGCACCACTTGTATTTAGTATAACATCTATTTAATATTGTTTTAATTAAAAATAATGTACAAGGTAAAAAATTAATCATAAATTAATTATTATGTATTACACATTATCGTATCTATGGAAGTTTTTATAAAGCGCAAAGAGAAATTCAATACGCCTGACGTTTGTGTAATAGCAATGTTACATTGCAGCTATTCTATTAACCGCAAGGCTTCAGGCGGTATTAATTATTACTACTTTATCAAACGTCATTTATGCATTGTTATATAAGTTCCTTGTTATTTTTCACATATTACGTAGTTTTTATATTTAAAACTTTTATTTAATTTTCTATAATATTATTTATGTTAGTTTATGTTTAATATTGCAATCAATTCTCTCTCAATTTGATCCACTTCTCAATCTCCGAATTCAGTTCTGGTGACAATAATATTACTTAAAATCAATATTATTGTTGTTGTTGCAGCCAATCGTGGCGCAGGGGCACAAATTGTGACTGTAAAATCTACTAGTTGTGGGTTCGAAAGTTGGGGACTCGAGGAAATGAAATATTTATTTATATTTTTATTTTCATTTGTGTGGTGTCTAGGCAAAGCGCGGCGTAGAGTTCCACCACTCAACACGCTATGCCTCCAGAACTCGGCGGAAAGTGGGGAACGGAGTGTCTTAACATTAGTGGCCCTCTGCCTTTACTGCTGTATGCTACAGCGTGAATCTGATTTTATTAAATATTGTTGTTAATCCAATACGGCTACCGCAACAAAATGGTGGATTATAAATTTTTAAACAAATAACGTAATATGGGCATCAAATGAAATAGCTTGATTTGTAAAATACAATATACCACAACAAAAACTTTGGAAGTTTATTTTAAAATAATATTTTTGTTTCATTAATATTTTATAATATTATATAGAAACATTAAAGTATAAAAATTGTCGATAAACATATCTATTATCAGTTTACTATCACAAGTTGATTGAGTGATTGATTTCTTGATTTATGACCAGTTCAGACCAGACCAGTTCAACCAAGCATCATTTCGCCAACGGCTTCAATCACAAGTTAAAAGTTCATATATACTCTGTTCATATGGACTCATAATGTCATAAAGTTTTTCCACAAGATAAATGACAGTGTAATTTTGTACACAAAAGTGAAATCAAAACCTTTAGAAACGTTGTAAGGACTAAGTAAGTAAGGCTTTGTTTAGAAACGTATCAAAGACAAAGTTAATTATTTTGATTCAGCAAGAGAGCATTACACCGAGTGGAAGATCTGACTCTACGGTTTTAAAAAGAGAATTAGAATGTTCAAAGTAACAAAGAGTTTTTTTAACTAAAAAGAAATTTCTTACCATAAAATTATGGTATATTCTAATAATAATATTATTATTTGTCATTTTAAAATTATGACTTTTTAATATTAATATTTTGAATGATTTGGTATTAGTTCTAAGAATTTAAAATATTAAATATTTCGAGTGAAAACCGAACCCACAACCTGCCGTTTACAGTCACCCGCTTCTACCCCTCACCACGACTCACACGCTTCTAGCTAAATATCTCCTCTAAGTGAATTTCTTTAAAAAACCATACGACTTCCACCATAACCAATTCATACAATAATTTATTAACACGATTATTATCCAGCGATGTGTAGACGAGTTTGTTTTGTTTCGCGTCCCAGTGAACACTGTATGTAACACATACCTAAAGCTCCGTGTTTTAATTTATTCATTATTTAGTTTTCCTATTTCGTTGCTTTTGCATGAAATCAATGTCCATTTGGTCCTATAGAATAGTTTACGTGATTAAAAATGACATTTTAATATTAAAAACCAAAGGCGCGGCGTTGATTTCCGCCACTCCGTGACGTTGTTTCGAAACTTTTTTAATATTAATTTTCTTTGTCTACTCAGCACTGCGGGATACAGCGTTAAGTTAAAAAAAAGTAATTAATAACCAATTCTGGACTTCCTTATTATAATATTAATGTTTTATACATTGATTCCTAGATTATAGATATTCTCTTAAGGAATAATGGAGCACACTTCTTTACGGTATTAATTATTCAGCATCGGACAGTTTGGCCGAGAGAATATATCCCCAACTGTTTGTTGATTGATGCACCGCACACGTATTTTGTCTTATCAGAGTGGGAACGTAAATATAACTCCTTCCCTCGTTTAAGAATCGAACCTACATCCACTGTGTTTACAGTCAGAAGACAGAACCTAAGAATTAGTCTCGATGGTCTCCAACATACACAAGTAAATGAACCTTCTCTTCTGAATCTCTGTAGTTTTTTTGTCCTTTCCAAAGCAAATTAAATTGTCGTGTATATTAAATCAATTGGACCCGTTAAATACGATCCATAAGAGCACTGATGTTCACTTACAAAGTCTGTATTTTTTTTAAATAATTATTTTTACAAGCGTTTACAGGATCGTTTTTGCACAAGAAAATGTAGAAAGTATTTAGGTAATAATGAATATAGGAAGCGAGTCAGGAAGCTAGCTAAGTTTGAGTTAGTAGATTTGCTTCTTAACGAAAAGATTGTTAATTTAAAAAATAATTGTTGCAAGCTACTCGATTTGAATGTACGTTCAATTCAAGCTGAGCAGAACATTTGTCTATACAAACTTTATATGTAAGGTGAGCCCGTCGTGGCACAGGGACTCAAGCGCGAGGCTTTAAACGCGATGATTTTGTGTTCTATTCCCATTCGGGTTAATAGCAAAGCATGACGTTAAGATCCGCCACTCAACATGCAATGGGAAACCGAAGTGTCTTAAAAGAGAAACGGAGAGTGTTAGCTCTAGATTCCCAGGTTCAAGTCTGCCTACTCTGCTACGTGCGGAATACAATGTGAAGCTTAAAAAAGTAATACTGTAGTGCTGAAGAATTTCTTAGATGGAATGTGTCAATCTGGTAAAAAAGTGAAACTGGTTCAAATTGAAAAATAGTTTTTCTGTTGGATAGTCCATTTGTGAAAATCAATGTTGCGTTCACGTTAATATATCGTTTCAACGTAAGTTACTGTACGCGTGGAACGGGATAGATTAACAGCATGTTATATTTTGATTGATTCGATATGATTAGATAAAATGCGGTTTTGTGGTCTACCACCGAGCAGACATTGCGGCTTACAGACCCGAAACATAATAATAGCTTAGTCATATCGTCATGATAACGCACATTAACGTTTTAACGTTTAGTACAACTGTTTTGTGTTCC
>DWAP01005497.1:0-10092 GCA_018230625.1 Heliconius eleuchia | reverse complement strand
CGCGGGTTCGAGTCCCGCTACGTTCAAATTTTTATACGTTTTCTAATTAAGAATTATTTTCATTTTCCCGCTCTTGTAGAATTGAGAATTTGGTGTTCAGTTTCAGAATTTAACATCTAATGTATCCAATTAAGACAGAAAGAGTGGAACAAAGAGTCTTGACACTGTCTACCTACACTTACCTCATGAAGTATTAACATTTTTATACAAATAATTGTAATTCACCTCGTTGTATGTTTGTGAAACCTAAATTTGTATGTTTTTTTTTATTTTGACTGTACGAGTATAGTATATGTCGGTAATTAAAATATTTTTAATCTAAGAATTATTTTTTTTAAAAAATATCTTAAATGTACTCAGTTTTAGTTATTAAAAATTCATTTTCATTTCCAAATAGCTATTACACCCAACATCTAAACTTAATACTTATACCAATCATAGTCTCATTACAACCAATTTCCTATAAATAATCTATAGTAATATTATGCATATATCTGTGACCCTTTGTAAGTAAAACAAACAGAGCAATGGCTAGCACGTGTAAGTACAAAGTTCGATGCCCGGGCTATATCTGTTCTTCCTGCAGTATAAGGGAGTTATTTTCGATTACGATTACACCTAAGATCACTCTATTGAGAAGCCATACATTAAAGCAGATTTGAAGATTGACGTATGTACTCGTTGAAGAAGCGATAGACAATTGCTTTTTAGTTTTTAAGTTATATTTTTACTGTTTCATTTTGTAATAATATGATTTGGTGTATACAATCAAAATTTTTTTATTGTCGCAGATTCAATTTTTTTTTCATATCAGGGCAGCAGGAGAAAACCTAGTGTCAAGAAGTCAGTGCAGCTACATAAAATTCTATTAGCGATTTTATTTTCAATTGAAAAAATAACTAGATTTGCCTATCTAGACTTCGATCGCAAGGCTTTCATCTACGATCAGCAATTATTAGACTAAATTTCCCTTTGATACAGCAGAGAAAAAATATTGACTAAAAAAACTGAAGAGTCAATAGTGGGCACAAAGTGTGATTGTAAAATCGACTAAATGTGACTTCGATCCGAACTCGAGGAAATGAAATATTTATTTACATTTATATTTTCATTTCTTCGTTCTGGTGTCGAGGCAAAGCGAGGCGCAATGCGTCCAAAACTAGGCCGAAAATGGGAAACGGAGTGTCTTAATATTAGGTTCCCTCTGCCTATCCTGCTGTGCCGGGAAACAGCGTTATTCTTTAAAACTTAAGAGTCAATAATTCCGTTATCTGTAGTCTATACTCAGCTATCAGCGATCTGCTGGACCCATAATCCTTAGTCCTCAGCCTTCAGCCTCAAGTCTCCAGTCTTCAGTTCTTCAGTACTTGTAGAGTGACGTCTGACTCCTCAGTCCGCAGTCCTATTTAAATTTGTATTTTGTGCCATTTGGTTTAGGCAGAGCTAGAAAATTAAACGAAGTTGGAAATATTATATGAATAATATATCTAATAATTAGGGGGTCGTACCCACAGCCATCGCTTTTGCATTTAGCGTTCAGACACTATCCTACTGTATATAATATTCATATAACATAACACAAATTAATTTGTCAAAAACTTATCAATAATTAAGAATATTGAGTATGAGTTTTAATAAAATGTACGCTGATAAAGCTGGACTACACCACGCATGGCTGACTCAACTCGACCCAACGATAAACTTTACGAGTGGACCACCCAACTTCAATTGCCGTATCGTTAAAATATCTATAACAAGCTATGAGCGGTTTTCGGTAATAACGTACACTCGTTGGAATTGGCCTTATTTTAGGCTATTTTCAGACCAGCTCTAGGAGTCATGGTCATTACTTATAGATCTATGTAGATCCAAAGAATAAGATCTATAGATTGTTGGAGTTTGACACTTCCTACAAATGTGGTATAATTGAGAACAATTTGAATGATTTTATGTATCGACTAGTAAATTATTCCGATATTCCGATATTCTTTACCGATTACAAAATGATAATTCAAAGGGTGAAGTCAAAATTTAATCAATTTAACGGAGTGTCTTAGCTTGTTTCTTAACGTCGTAGCCACACTCCGTTCTCCGCTTTCTGCTGAATTTTCAAGACATAGCGTGTGGATTTTCGAATCTCCTCGAGATTTCGAGGCTTATTAAGTCATTATAAAACTGAAAACTCTTAATCTTGAAAAAAATATTCAACAATCAGAAAAGAAAAATTAAAACGTTGTCTAAGAAAAATTAAAAATCATACAACTTTAAGTGGTTCTAGTATTAAAGTATTATAATTTTCATTTATCATAAACGATTATAATAATCTTAAACACCTAATAATTTATCCACGATAATCGAACATAAATAACAACCGCAATAAAAGCTATCAGAGAACCGATGAAAAACGAGCTCTTGGCATAAGTTCTGGACGAAAATCTAAATTTGTCATATGTATAATGTCCCGGTTGTTCGAAATCACTGCGTCAACAAACACTATCTTTTGAGATATTTCAGTCCGTCCGTCCGTCGTTCTGTATACATTACGACCTCACAGAGACATCTGACGACAGCCTATCAATCTTTTAATAAATACCAGAACACTAAAACAAAAGTTGCTCTACGGTTCTGCAGTGACAGAATAACTAATTATATCGAGAGAAGGTATACTTTCGTGTAGCATACGCATATAAGCAGCAAAATTACGTCTTGTTATATTATATGTGACTTTAGTATAACAACATTTTACGATCGACAAAAATAATGTTTTTCACACTTTTTTTTGACACATGTGTTACGTTTGGCCCATGATACATAGTTTTAATGGCTGTTATGACATTATTCGACACGAAAAGTATCATTTTTAATACGAACGACAGCTAAATAGGTGTTGGACGTTAAACATGTTTCGCTTTGACAAAAAGTTAACTGTCGTAATAAAATTTAAACGAGCTGTGTCACAGCGGCGCTGAGCGAAAATAAAAACGCCGGATAAGCGCGAGTTGGACTTTTCCACTGAGGCATCCGTACCAATTTCAGGATTGCAGATCATTGGACAGTACAACTTATAAAAGTTAACAAATTTAAGTTTGCGGACATATACACTCGTTTTGTATGAAATGAAATACAACTATAAGTTTGTAATATATTTTTTTCAATGAAATAACTATTATATTTCACATTTCTCTTTACTTTATTTTATTTGAAGTTCTCACTTTATGCCAAATTTCATAACTGTAAGTCCACAGGAAGTACCCTACAGGTTTTGAAGTCCCTAATATTTTTATTGCGTTTCCTTATAGGTTTGATTTCACAGCTTCAAAGCAGAATAGTAGGGGTAGTATTTGATATAAATTTCAGCTTGATACCTCCACACGTTCC
The DNA here is from genome assembly GCA_018230625.1 of Heliconius eleuchia. Classification (NCBI taxonomy): domain Eukaryota; kingdom Metazoa; phylum Arthropoda; class Insecta; order Lepidoptera; family Nymphalidae; genus Heliconius; species Heliconius eleuchia. Next base: position 6,714 of record DWAP01005497.1, on the reverse strand, counting down.
TAAAAAAAAAAAAGGACTCGACAAACGGACGGACGCATAGCAAAGTGATTCCACAGAGGTCCCTTCGAGGACCCTACGGAACCCTAAAAAAAAAACATAAAACAAAGTCATAATCCGAGGGCCCATTGCTCTTCTTGCTCGCTACCGTCTGCTTGGTTTTTTAAATAGAAATAAAAACATACGAAGGAGATTACAGCTTTTTATGCGACAGATATGCTGCGAACGCATAAAAAGTATTCAGATTTATGACGACACGGAATTAGAAGTCTCCTCATACAATCCTAACATTGTCTTGTATTAAAAAGAACATAAACATAAACATTATATAAATTAATGCGGACGTTAAATTGACGGGAGTATGGTGCAATCATCTTATTTAATGTATTCAAGGCGTACTTATATTTTTTTTGTTTTTTATGTGTTTAAAAAATTAGGAATAATCGTGTATTTTCTATTAAGAAATGCACGCTCATCTGATTTGTTCTCTCACTTTTTATTTATTTTTTCTAAGAAAAATACAATTACGTAGTATTTAGTAATATTTTTTACCGTATAAGTACAGCAGGTTATGGAGAGGAAACGTTATATCACTCTGTACGCCTAATATTAAATACATTGTCTGTCGAGTAGCGATCAATTAAATTTAATATTAAAATAAAAGAGAGGAGAAATCGGAATTGATATCGTAACCGTCACGTTTACTTACAGTTAAGCCACTGTTCCAAGAAGCCACAGCCTAAATTAAATTTGATGTAAATTCAATAGATTAAAAAAGAACTACTCGTGCAAATATAAAGATAAGTGGAAGGAATATCGGTTAATATCCTCTGTTCTCCATTTTACATATATTTTATGGACATGTGTGTTGAGTGGTGGGCCTAATCATATGGTTTATCTAGTATAGAATGCTAGTTCATAATTTATAGTTTTATTGCTCATTGATATTATGGAAAACAATTATTTACTTTGTAACGCGACAGTTATAATTTCGAATCTCAATCAGGTAAATAAAATATTAATATTTTCATGCCCTTGATATTAAAGCAAAAGCGCATCGTTGAGTTCCGCCATTCAACACGTAATACCACGAAAATTCGGCGTAAAGTAGGGCGTTCTTTACTTTGTGAGTGTCTTAGCACCAGGTTCTCTCTGCCTACCCTACTATATGCGGGACACAGGGTGGAGCCGAAAAAAAAGTCTATACTTCAAGAATTTAGCCTCAACAACTTAGGTATAAAACCCATAGCCACTGCGCTATTTTTGTCAGTTATACATCTAATTTATAGTGCAATAAAGTTTCACTTGTCACTCATCCAGCGATTTATGTTGCGCCCGTCCTAAATGCGGTGTCTTCCGCTGACGAGTTTCCTCATGTCAACGTTTACGTTCAAACAATATGCACGTAGGCGACAGAGGCGACGGTGGACCATTTGTGCCAGTCCATCCGTGACCGACCACCAAATGCAACAAAGGAGTTTGTCTTCTGGAATAACGTAAACAAAGTCTCATTTCCTGAACGTGTCTTCGAATGTTTCAACATCTTGCTATGTCGTAAGTACAATAATATCATCATAACAATAGGTGCCTTGTGGTTTGTGAGTTAGAATTGTTTTTAGAATGTATGGTCAGTGATGGTGGTATGTCAAATGCTGTGGGCGTAGAGTAGGGCGCCACCGTCCGTCCAAACAGTCGATGCGTATCGAGGAAGGATGCTTAGCTATCTCACCTCTAATAATATCCCTGGAACGTGCTGAACTAACACAAATAATTTATATCTGGACATGGGTGGTGGGTTTCGTCATTCGTCGCATGTGTTAAGCAAATTAGAACGGGTGCCTATTTTGATATTAATTGTTCATTGTGTGGTATGAGCATTTTTTAAATTATTAAGTGTTTTTTTGTTTAGTAACTTTAAATTTGTTATTGCATTGTTTAACATTTTTATTTCCAAAGTTTACGCTTGATGCGAAATAAGAACTACTCCCCTAACACAAATTTGTTGAGTTGCGGAACACAACGACCTGTTGGAAAAGTAAACAATCCATTGGGTGAGCGTTGAACCCACAATCATTACATGAACAAACAGATATACTGCTGCTCTGCAATAACGCCAAAATAGTAAAAGATTATATCTAACCTAAGCTAGTAATCCAGTGTGTCCAAAATACATAATAAAGTAACGCTACACCAAATTTCAGAAGATTACGACAAAAAGGTTGAAACAGTTTAAAAGTTTCGAGGAAAGGCATTGAGGCCGGGTTTGTTTAACACTGCGCCGGGCTAATACAGATGTCACTTGCTGTTGACGAGTTCTAAGAGATCGCTACCGAAATAGATTATCATTATTTTCCTAGAATAAATGTCAACTTCATAGTGTTAAAGCTACCAAAGGAATACAATTACTGACATATTTTTGTATATATTTGTGAATATACAAAGTCAGTTTATTCAGTGTTCAGCGAAGATACATTTCATAGAAAGACAGTAACTACTCCTAATTAAAATCCATATTTTAAAGACACAGTTATTTATATAATATACTATATTATATATTTTATTATATATTTTATTATATATTTTATTCTATATATCTAATTTCTTAGAGTTTACATAAGATATTCTAGATCGTGGATGCTTATGTCTTCGGAAAATGCTCAACGTGCTGAGCAACATTTACTAAGGCTTTCAATATATCAACAATACGAGTAAATTACAATTAGTCCTTCTCAGATGTTATTGATGTATAATAAAAAAAAATTTTTTTCTTTTCATTCACAACAAAAAAATCCGAATACTTCCGAAGATGTGCACATTTGTATATGCACATCACGATTATACTATTTCACACATTATTATATTGTTAGAAATTATAGCGGAAGCGGTTATAGTTTTAAAAAAAAAAACATGATAAATACACACATCGTATATATGTTTCTCAACTATTTGGAAAGGGATACCACGTAGTTGCAATAAGTGATATGTACTAACAATACTTCACACTAGTTTCCTTCCAATAAGTGCCGTTGCCGACAAGCAATAGCCCCCGATTGACACAATTCCACTGCATTTATCATGGTTTTCACCTAAATCTACCCTCTTTTACACGAGTACGCTAACAATATATTTAAAACAGTTAAGTCATAAAATGATTTAAAAAATCTCTTTCTTTACGACAAATAACAAATATTTCTAAGAGACAAAAGAATACGAAAACGAAACGTTTTAAATTTCATAGATAAACTTATAGGTACGCTCATCAAGCTGCGTCGAAATTTTTATACGCTTGTTATAATTTATGTATGTTGTTAGCGTCTCTGTAGGGAGAGACTAAGTCGTCAGTGTGGAATAACACTTTAAAAATGTTTAAAAATATTTAAAAATAGTATTCTCTCTTGCCAAACGATAATTCTAAGTAATCATCTTTAGGTGGCGAAAATTTGTAAAAATCTCCCCAATAAATAAGTAATGTTCATATATGCATATTTATATCCGATAAAACTATTTCTATTATACATTTCCTTCGATTCATTTAACTTCGATAGTAGTTCAGAATTAATCTCCCAACTTCCTGTTCTTGACTTGTCCTGACGTCAGAAAATAAGTGCTGAGCCACTAAATATCTGAAGAAATATTCCCACTAAAAACTAATTTGTCTTTCCCAATGTAAACACCAAATTAACATCAAACGGCTTCAAATTGAAAGGGGCGATTCCATTGACATAATCCATTAATACTGACTCGGATCTGGCAATTAGTAAACAAATGAGCCGTGACAGAACGAGATAATTGGCACCGTGACAACGTGACCGCCTGGTGATGCTGGGGGGATTTCAGGATTGCTTGTTTCTTTATTATAGTCTAGGATATGAGCAATAAACAACTTTTTTTTATTTCATTTAAGTTTTCTAATATTTGGAACGTTTAAATTATTCTTATACATTTGTTTCCTTAGGAAAAAAAATTTTACAGTGACTCAGTGACAAAATCATTTTCAATCAGTTCTTTTCAATAATAATATGAATTTTATTCACAAGCATTTAAAACATTCATATTTTAAGTCTTAATACTAAATTCCCTCTGCCTACTCTAGTATGTGCGGGATACAGCGTGAAGCTGAAAAAAAATTAAAACTTCATAGACTTTTATAATATAAAATCTTAACGGACAGTGTAAAATCACTTAACAATCACACCTACAGTACAAACGGTGACAGTGTCAGCGTCGCCGTAAAAACACCACGCCAGGCACTAGAGCTATTTTGGTTTAATGACAATGTAAGAATGATTCGTTCCCGGTACATCCATCATTGTTCTCAATATATTTGTCGTCATTCCGTTTTATGGTTTCCAGAGGTACAGCTGTTTTAATAGATATGAGTAAACGTGTTTCTTAAAATAATGTGTGTTTTGAGATAAGTGATTGGTATTTTCGTTAATTTTTGGTTTGGATTGGTATTTTTTTTAAGCTAAAAAATCTAAGACGAAATATAGTTTTCCTAATGCCTTGCCATTGCAAGAATAACAATATAAATGTCTCCCTCCTTCCACCAGTTCTCCTTCTAGTTCCCTCTGCATACCCTACTATATGCAGGATACAGCGTGAAGCAAAAAAAGTGTTCTGTTTCTTGATTCTAAATCGTTGTATTGCTAATATTTAATTAATAATTTCTATTTAAAGGTGTATTACACATGTCCCCCAAAGCAATAAAATGTGTCGCATCCGTGAACGAAAGCGTGCTACAGTTTTTTTGTTCTGTCATCTGCTTCGTCTCTTGTTTGTCTCCGAAACGGTAGTCAATTAGTGGCTTTCAGGATGATGCTCACCTTAAATTGTAGTTTTATAAAGTATATTTTTCATGCTACACGCTACAATTTTTTAATTATTTTGATAAATTAATCCTGGACTATCTTAGGCCATGGGGGATATTTATATTTAAAATATTTTTGAGAGGGAGAAACAAAATGCAGTCATTCTCTTGCTTGCCTCAGAAAAAAGCGGTAAACAAGTTAAGAGTTATTTAGTTAAGTTAAGAGTTATTTATTAAATATGAGCCAAATAATACAATTTAAGAGTAAAATGTGTCAAAACCATCACACAAATTAATATTATTCAGAAACATTTATATATCATGTATATTTTTAATATTAGTTAACTGTCATCAGTTAGTTAAACTATAGTTAGGTTCGCTTCGGTCTCGTTTAGCTATAATCGGATGCTTAACAAGATTCCACGTCTCGTAATTATCTACAGTGACATTTTCTTTACTTTATCTTTTAGTAAATTGGCTTAATGCATCGTTCAATTAGTTAGGGCAATATTTTAAATAGCATTCCCCTTCGTCAATTTACTTTTTTAAGTTAATTAATGCTCCTTATGAGGTCGTGAATAATTATAACAGGCTTTTGTCCTTCAATATGAGGTTAAACGTATTATTGAATTAAAATTATATAGGTTTGTGTTATATTCTTAGGCAGCAAGAATTTATACGGTTAAGCGACGTTCGTGGATGAATATCTAACTGGATAAATTAAATTAATAATTAGTTACAAATGGTTTCATTGGTATATTTAGTTGTCAGTTTGTCCAAAGGTCAATTTGTAATCTAGATTGTATTTATAGATATAAAAGGAGAGTGGAGAACAGAGTGCATTATTGGTACTCGGAGCACTGATGAACAAAAAAAATGTATCGAGTATGCTGTAGGTAAACAGAATACAGGAAATTTATAATATTTGACAAATTTAAATTTGCCAGGGTATAATATGCCATAATATAATCTTATTTAGTTTGAAATGAATTATTTACGATTTATGTTTTCTTTTTTCAATAAAATTTATAAACGTATATATTTTTCTTTTTAGTTTTTTTTTCTTTATTTGTATTACAAATTCTGATTCCGTGCCAGATTTTATTACTATAGGTTCAAGGGAAGTAGGATTTGAGTACGCGGCAAATTTCATATAAAATGCAGCAAAAACTATAAACTATGTATAAATGATCTTATCTTTCGATTGTATTGACTTATTAGATGGTTATGGCACTGAACCCCTAAAAAATAATTTAATTGTCAGATGTTATCTTAATCACATTTCATTAGTGTGTATTTTAAAATGTGACAACTATATAGAGATAAATTTCAATATGCTCTGGTTTCTGTTGTATTCATTAACTATATGATTTGTAAGCAATTTCATTCCGCATTAAGGTTCCCTTCGTCATTTTTACACCACGCATAGTAGGGTGGACAGAGGGAACCTAATGGAATAAGACACTATGTCCAGTTTTTAGCCCTGATTCGGGGCATAGCGTGTTGAGTGACGGAACTTCACGCTGCACCACACCACGCCTCTGATACATACTAATACATATAAAAAGTAGATTAACAGCGTTTAATTCCGTACACAATAAAAGGCGTCTCTACAATTATTAGTACAATAAATCAAAATCAATAATTATAAAGTTACATAGGCCAAGTGTCGTAACTACCAACTACACTTTCCTAGTGGTCATAGCGTGTGAACGGCTCATTCTGACTGACTTAATACCTACTTATCGCACTAGTGCGCTGACACTTCCGTTTTCAACTCGAATGTTCAACACTTTGTTATTTGTCAAAGACAAATTAGTGATTTCTATTTAATTAGAAATTGAACCTAATCTAGAGGCCAGTCGTGGCGCAGTGGCACAAAGTGTGACTGTAAAACCGACTGGTTG
>DWAP01005496.1:0-10094 GCA_018230625.1 Heliconius eleuchia | reverse complement strand
TTACCATCAGGTGACCCGCACGCTCGTTTGCCGTTTCTTTTCCATAAAAAAAAAAGCACAGCTTTATTACTGAACCTAGAACCTAGAAATTTTGCAAATAGTTTTTTTTGTATAGTGAAAATAAGCACTAAGAAAGAAATTTCAGAAAATCCACCCCAAAGGATTGAAATAGGGTTTAAAAGTTAGTAGTGTGAAAAATCGTAGCTTTTAACAGAACCGTTCCTTTTTTAAAAGGAGGAAAAGGAATCAATTATTTTGTACAGAAAGCGTGGCGTGCGCGTGAAAATTGGGCAGAAAGTGGGGATAGAAGTGTCTGTCTGTACCTGCTGATACAGAGTGAAGCTAAAAAAATCAGATCTTTTATCATAGTAAAATCATAGTAAAAAAAATCCAAAGCTAAGCCGTGAGTGAAAAGCTAGTAGTATAATCCAACAGATAAGTACGTAACCTTCCTACATGCCCTAATCACAAGGGAGCGTAATAGCTGGGCGTAGCTGATTGCCGTCCAAATAACGAATTTTATGGTTTTATCTATTGCATACAATCAATTGGCTTCTCTAATTTGGAGATTTTCCACCGCTTCGTTCTCCGTTAAGTAACGCTAGTTTTGTGTTTTTTGAGGCCAGTCGTGGCGTGGGGGCACAAAGTGTGACTGTAAAACCGACTGGTTGTGGGTTCTATCCCTACTCGAGGAGATGAAATGTTTACTTAAATTTATATTTACATTTCTTAGCTCTGGTGTCGAGGACAAGCGCGACGTTGAGTTCTGCCACTCAGCACGCAATGCCTCCGGAATCCGGCAGAAAGTGGAAACGAACAGAACGGAGTGCCTTAACATTAGGTTCCCTCTGCCTACCCTGCAATATAGAGAATACAGCGTGAAGCTGAAAAAAAATTGTGTAAAAGTTGGGCTATTTTTGTCTATAAGTGTAAGAATATTAAAGTACATCGGGGTAATTCGAAAATATCTTGATGGCTGTAGGTTCAATTCTCAATGTGCAAAAAAAAAATTAACGACGTGGTGATCCGCTCGCAGTTCCTTAGCCCCTGTCATGTATGCCGGATACAGAAGAAGAATATCCTATATGCCACTCTTATGCGTGATAAGTTGCTGAGGATTCTTTTTCGAAGAAGGTATTCACGACAATCAGATCAGACGCAATATAGGCTCTCAGAATATTTTCTCCCTTTATATTACGAAGACCGTGTCCGAAACCCGTTCATACGGCTAAGCAGCAATTCTCGGCATCGTCTGGTTAGAGCGCCATTTTTCCACGTTGCGAACTAGAGATTCCGTTTGCGTACTATTGTCTTTAGTCTTGCTTGACACGGTAGCCTTTGCCAACTTTTTACAGGTGTAGGGCGATGTGCCTGCGCGCCCTTTAACGGTCCTTTGACGCCCTAACCGTACCCAGTCTCTAATGTCTTTGCATTATAGCGGCGAATAGCGCTTTTTAAATGAAATGACCTCCATCTGACCTCCAAAACCTCTTTTGGGGAAAACCCGTGGTGGCTAGAGGAGCCGGAGTTGCGTACCCGGATCTTCTTGTATTGTACATTCTTCTTCATTGTATTTTCGTATCTTCTTTCTTTTATTGTATTTTCGTGAACATTCTTGTATTTTCATTAAATATTTTGATCAAAAACAAAATGAAAAAATTAGCAAGAACGGTCTAAGCGTTATCATTCTTCATCTTATTTGTTCTAGATACGGAGATGATTCATTTCAAAGAACCACTGTTGATAAGATATTATGAATTTTAAATAATATTACATTATTTGCCACACTCCAATCTTAAGCCAAAAATTGGAGCAGTAAAAATTTCTCAGTTCCCGTCCTGGAAAGACGAAGTGCGGCGTTGAGTTCCGTCACTCAATATGCAATGTCACGAATTCGGGCGAAAAATGAACAACGGTGTGACTAGTTCAGATTAATTTCTATGAATAAAAACACTTTGACATCACTTTAATGCATTTTTTAATTGATCTATAATTATTTTTTCATAGCAAATTCTATGTGTCCAGTCTCTCAGCTATTCTAAAAGCATTGCGTGTCGTTTGGAGGAACCCAATGACACGCTTTATCTAACCTAAAGTACGGGAATGATAAGATCATAAATATATGTATAGTAACTAACATTTAGATTAAATAGACATTCACCTAAGTGGAAATCAAACTAAATATGTATAGTGTGATACCAAATGTGATAGAATCGAGTTTTTACTAATGTAATAATTTTATGATATATTAATTTATTGTTAAAGTAAAGTAAACCTCTTTATTTAATTAGAAGATATTTTAAAAATTTCTTCAAAGAATTATCACCAATTCTAGATACCCTTTTTCTCGAGAACAAGTGAAGCGAGTTTTGAAGTGATGTGAAAAAACTAAATTAAATATGAGAAATATACTGTACAAACCTAGTAAATTGACTTAAAAAGAAATAAAGGTTCTTTATTAGTCCTGAGGTGTTTGATTTCACAACACTAAATAAATATTGTATTAATGTTCTGTGGTAAATTTATAGCACTATGTGAAAAAATATTGCTTAACTACTTCACTGTAATTATTATAGTACTATATAGTAATAATTTACATAGCATGTCTTATATTTTCACATAATCTCGAAGTACTTGAAATAGAAGGAATGCTTCGCGTTAGTTAGTCATCATGTATTTTATTTGACCTATTGGTGAATTATGACAATTATATTAATATTGAAATGCTTATTATAATATTTATAATTTTTAGTACTTTCTTGAAAATGTCAAGGTATTTATAGTAAGTAACTGTGTATAAAAATGTATGTAATATATTCGTATATATATATACTGCCTATACTACCTATATATACTATATACTACTAGCGTTTGGTGTACCGTTCTTTCTGACTACCCCGCTAGGGATAAAGCGTGAAGCTAAGTTAAGTTAAATCTATAAAAATGATCTATTTACTATTAGGTTCATATAAAAATCTATTTACTATTAGGTTCATTGACATTCAGCATGGCGCAGTAGGAAAGTATATAAATTATTTTATTCCCATATTCCCACGCCACTCAAGAATAGAAGTTAAAATAAAAAGCATATAAAATTATTTTTGATGATTAAAAAGGTGTACTTTTCATTATTTTAACTAGCGATTGCGATAACAGTAGTTAATTTGGGATACATAAAATTTTGTTCTAAAATCCATTAATGTACATATATGTATATTATACATTGATTATGTGTCAAAAAATATATATCCATATCGGTAAATTTGGCTGAGTATTGCTGTGGTGTGTTGCAGTAAAATAGCGCATAAATGTAACGTAGCGGCTGTGGATTCGGAAGAATTAATTATGACTTATATATTAATTTTCTTCGCTCTGGTACCAAAGCGAAAGCTCGGTGTTGAGTTCCGCCACTTACCGGAGGAAAATGGAGAAGATAAATAAATACAACTAGTTACAGCTTACCGCCCGCAACTTCAATTGCGTGTGCCTTATGGTCTTTTTAAAAACCGGTTTCATTTACCTTCCACTGTTCCAAAGTTATGGCATTGGAGAAAAATATGCATATACAAAATGCATAGCATATGCATATAATATAAGCGTGCTACAAGCGGACAAAACCGAGAGCAAACACTAGTCCGCCCACCAGCGGCATTGAATTAGAGATACATATGTAGCTATTGACCCCGGTTGACACGGAACAGGGAGTAATTGTGGTAGCCTGAGTAATGTTAATGTAAGTAATAACTATAATTATACTAATTATCAAGGAAACAATTTTCGTTTTATAAGATAGTTAATTCATATTTGGTCTGCAAGTGTCCTTATAAGGTATTGAAAAAATCGGCTTAACGTTGTATCCCGCATATAGCAATACTAAATTTCCCGGTTTCCAGGTTCCCTCTGCCAGGGTATGCTAATGGAACCTGGAAACCTAGTATTAAGACACTCCTTTTGCCCATTTTCCGCTGAATTCAGAAGGCACTGTGTGTTGAGTGACGGAACTTAACGTCACGCTTTGCCTCGACACAAGAGCGAAGATATGACAATTAAATATTTATTTCCTCGAGTATGAATCGAATCTACAACTTGTCGCGTTTGCAGTCACATTTTGTGCCAATGATATAAGCTGTCGTTGACTTACTACATATGTATATATCAAATACCATAATTTGGTATGCGATAAATATAAAATAGTCTCATTTAAGGTATCGTTTCTCAGAAATCACAATGAAAAATTAAAAAATAAAACCTCAGACAGAAGAGGCAAGCGTTAATCATTTTAAACGAGTTACCTTAGTTGCAGTTATTCGAATCTTCTCTCCGTGCAAAGTGATAGGCCCTATCACACTAAATCCATACTAAGAATTTTTTTATTATTTTATCACACCGCTACGATAACGTCGTTTCCAATATAATTACTCAAAGCTTGAATGAATCTGTTAAACTATATTATATATGACTCAAACTATTAAAATCATGTGTAAGAAACAAAATTTTTATAGTTTTTATTAGACACCTCACACATACTTTTAACAAGACGCTAATAGCGCAATAAAAAAGCTTGGGAAGTGATATTTGTTAAGTAACGTATACCGTATACCTAATGGTATAAATAATAAAGGTAATTAAAAAAAATATAGGTACTGACTTCAAATAAATCTCAAATTATTGGTATGCATTATAAGTATTGTGCCCCCTTTAGAAATGCGTAGACACCTACATCTCTAAAAATATCTAACCGATTCTAATGAAACTTAGACTGTACCGTAAATTCGAATATATAGAAATGTCTTTATACATATGACTTCTAGTTTCCGAGAAATTTACAAACGAATATATAAACATACACTTTAGAAATTTAACACACGTGCTTCGAAGACTAAATAGATCATCATATACTTAAATGCAATCCAATTCCATACATACATGTCAAGCCGATAACCATTTTTTTTGAATTTCGGTTAAAGATAAAGATCGCCCAGCTTGTCTATATGAGAGTTTATAGAGTCTATAGCTAATGAAAATTTTTACGTTTACCAGTAATATGTTCGTCGTAGTCATTGAACGTTTTATAGTTTTTCTTCCATAAGCCAGACCTAACACATGATCTCATGATCACATTTATTTGTACATTTTTCACGGATTTTATACATATGACGTCGTTTCAAAGAAATTATGCATTTTTTTAGCTGTCTCCTGCACATAGTCGGGTAGGCAGAACATAGGAACCTATTGTTAAGATTTATTTAACACTTCCTTTTGTCGTTCCCCACTTTCCATCTAACTCTGGGGGCATTAAGTGTTGAGTGGAGGACATCAACGCCGCGCTTTACCTCGACACCAGAGCGAAGACATATTAATGGAAATATTAATGTAAATAAATATTTCATCTCCTCGAGTGGGGAGTCACACTTTGTGCCCCTGTGCCAAACTTTGTTTTTTCGCTCTGGTCTGATAAAGCGCAGCGTTAAGTTCCGCCACTCAACATGCAATGCTTCCAAAACTCGGCGGAAAGTGGAGCACGGAGTGTCTTAAGACTAGGTTCCCTCCGCTTACCCTGCTGAGCGCGGGATACAGCGTCAAGCTGATTTATTTTAATTTAATTTAAATACTTAATTCCGAACGAATTTAATACGAATGGGAATATAAACCTCAACCATCCCGTGTATAGTCACCCGCTAGTGTCCACGTCCTCAAATACAGATTAAATGCATATGCAAAACACTAAAGAGATAAAAAAAGACATTCCTATGTAAATTGTATATGAGACAATAACTATAGAAGATTCTAAAGAAAGTACATCTCGTGTGAAACACGCGTGACTGAGCATTGAGAAAAACTGAGGTACCATAAAAAAATACTTGTATTTGTACAGCGTATCATAATTGTTTACGACACAAAGTTGTTTGAGGTTTATTAGTATTTTTTTTTCGTTGTGATATAGATTGATTTTTCCGGTTTTATAACAAATATTACAACATTATTTGCTAAGTGGGACATCAGTCGGATTAATAAATTATTATTATTTTCTTGCTCTATCAAAACTATGACGTTAAGGTCCGCTACTAAACACGCCATATCTTGAATCCAGGGTAGAAAGTGGAGAACAGAGGGTCTTGACACTTGACATTCTCTACCTAATCTGCCATACAGAGGATAGAGCGTGAAGCTAATAAAATTGTAATTAACATAATTACCATGAACGTCTTAGAAGGTAGTCAAACTAGAACGAAGTACTTAATTTCAGTTCCATCTGTTAATTCTCAAAAATCAAGATAGAGATATGTCAAAACAAATAAATTAACATTTAAACATAAATATATACAAATTTAATACGTAATTAACATAATATTATGCTTGAGAGAATGTTAACGCGTACGTGCAATTTAAACAAACAAACTGATCGACATATAATAGTAATTTGTTGACAGCTTATTTTGATGAGAGAGAGATGTGTTGGAAATCTAACAATAGAATAGCATAATTACATTCTTGCTATAAGTAGTTTACTCGCTGTGATTTCATAAATATGACCCTTCTTGATATTTATTCACTAGTGTGGTATGACGCGGCCATTGAACTGAACGCGGGAATTCCCAAACTGTGAAGATAGTGGTACCCCAAAAAAAAATCTTTTTTTATGAAACCCCATATCAAATACACTAATTTATATCAGAATAAAAACGTATGTACATACGTAATGTAACTGTTGAATCATATAATGGGTAAAATAAATAATTTTACGAAACCTTGGGTCCCATATATGCTATTGAACCCACCATAAGAAGACTCGAGCCTTTGAGCATATCCAAGATTATTCGTTCCACCAGTTACCCTCATACTGGAATAATAATATGCGTATTTACTTTAACAGTAATTATACAGGAGGTTAATTAATATTAATTTTAACAGACTAAGCAGTGTCGACTTGTACCTGTCTTAAGTTAACTGTAACACTTAAGTAATTTTAGATAATAACTAATAATATGTATTTATGTTGTCCATATTCTGAATGAGAGGTTTAAATGAACTGACAATTATAATGTCGGTCAAACGGTTTTTCCTTGACGTACGAAACATCCGGTTCCGGGTGGTGTAAAAGTGTTAGTAGTACGCAGCGTAAAATAAAATCATCTTCACCCTGTATCCCGCACACAACAGGGTAGACAGAGGGAATCTAGTGTTAATACACTCCGTTCCTCATTCGGCATTGCGTGTTAAGTGGCGGAACTCAGAGCGAAGAAATGAAAATATAAATGTAAATAAATATTTCATTTCCTGGAGATGGGATGGTGGGGATTGAACCCACAATCAGTCAATTTTACAGTCACACTTTGTGCCCTTGCGCCACGACAGGTCAGGTCAGGTCATTACTAGTAGGACGTTACCATTTTATCGTTTAAGTGAAAGTCCCACATCCCTACATACATATAGTGTCCTATATTATATAATGTTTTGCGGTCGTGTATGTGTGTACAGCTTATTTTTTTAAATTAAATTATTAAATGAAATATTTTCATGTCACTGTTCTAGTAAAACAAACTTCACTACTCTAAACACGCAAAGTTTAGTAGTATCTCTCTAGACTACTCTCTGCTATAGGTGGGCTAGAGCCTTAAGCTCGAAACAAATACTAAACTAGTCGTTGTTAACATAATTAATTGTGGCAAATAATTTATTACAAAATTTATTATAGCCGTAGTAGTAGGCAGGCGCATGAAAATCATAAGAATTGATTCATCATAGTTAAGCAATAAAACTCAATATATTAATATTAACTTATTAAATTCCAATTTTTGATATTTTGGTAAATTTATTATATCTTATTTGGAGATAGAATTTTATTATACTTTTAGAACCGTTGCCTTTTCAGCAAAATCCTTTAGTTTATTATAAAAACAACAATTACACTTGTGCCGCACATTTAATTAATAAATTTACATTGTTTGTTTTTTTTATAAAATAACAAATATTTATTTAAGATCGTTTTGTAGCAGAGGCACAGCGTCAAATTGTAAACGCGACGTTTGTGGGTTGGATTCCCACTCGGGAGGATAAAGAAAACTGGATATCAAGAAAGTTCCGTCACCCAACAAGCAATGTCTCAGATATTGAGCGGAAGGTTGTGAACGGAGTGTTAACACCAGGATCCCTCAGCCTACCCTTGTAATTACGGGATGCAACGTGAAATAAAAAGTATAAATTCGTCAAAATGCCAGCACAAAAACTGAATGATAAAAACAGTTTACAATAAAAACCAATAAAGGTGTACGAAAAACTAATAAAATAGCAATACAATAACGAACTCTGTATGCCAATGATAAAGTTTATGGGTACGTTGGAAAGTACCGATTTACCACGTACCGTACTCGGTATTCGTTGTGTTGTTGACTTTACGTCAGGCCTTATCACAGCTGTAATGTTGTGTGACAGAAATATTTATGTTTGGTGACTCCATACTAATGCAGATATCTAATTATTATATTTATTCTTATTATTTTGTTATCTGTGAGCACTTCCTGCCTTGATAGGAAAAAATATCTAATTTTAAGACTAAAAAATGCCTTCTAAATTCCGCTCATCTTAAAGATTGGAATTTATATTACTTAGTGCTAGGTGGTGAAACACAACGCCCGGCTTTGACTACCAGACCGAAAAAACATAAAAAAAAATGTAGTCCTTCAAATATAATGCAATTTCGTCACCATAGCGTAAATTACGATATACTTCAAAATATTTTTCTATTACAAGTAATTTTGCCTGTATCTGTGCACATATTAAAATATTAATTCTTTGCAAAAAAAAATATTACAGAGTCAATGTGTGTCAATTTAAAATATTGTAAAATATTTTATGATACATTTGCTGAAAATACTAATATAACTGTATAATATTTTAGTGTTAGTTAGTTTAGTTTCTATTATACCTGAGTACGTACATTTTTAATTAATTACCTAAATTTAAATGAAGTAAATATACTCGTATATCTAACTAGTACCACTTGTGTCACCCGCAAGTACCGTAGGGATTTCGAGGATTCCTAGGTTCAACTTTCCAACTCTCTTTTTCCGTTGTCTCTCAGTCACTCGGTAACGGAAATGATTTATATATACTACTGTAAAAACTGGAAGTTACTTTATAACCGGAATATAGAATTTTATTAGCAGATATTTTCACGCATTCCTTACCATTTTACAAGATATATCGGTTGTCCGGTATCCTCTAAATCTAGAGACAGTTAATAAGAATACTCACTTTTATTAAATTTTAAAGAATTTTCGTATCAAATGGAATCCGTTCCTTTGAAAGGCTTAATTAAAAAAACACAGGTACAACAAGTAGAGATCCATTTAAAATTAGATAAATTTTTGAGAGAATTGACCTCTGTGTAACTGTAGATCTTTGAAATTACATTATGATTGCCGGTCAAGTTCTGGAGACTATCGAAAATATGGAAGATTAAACTATATATAATATACTCCTATATATATATATAGGAGTCAGAATTTCATTTCACGCTTTTTATATATATTTTATTTTATACAATTATTTTTAAATTATATACCTTTTTGGTTATCGAAATTAAGTTTCGAAAATAGTTTCGTACTAACACATTCGTATAAAAATTTTAAGTAAGAAAGATAGTTGAAATCATGGAGCTAAAACGCACAGTTTAATGTCACAAAACAATTGCCTTTTTATATGCCCAAAAGGAGTAATCATTAAGCTGTACATAATTACAGTAAAAAAGTGTCAATATTTCTTATTGTAGCCGTCTTCGCGCAGTGACACAAGCGTGCGGCTGTAAACGCAACTATTACGGGTGCGATTCTTACTCGGGAAAATTAATTATTATTTATTAATATTTACTTTAAAGCGCGGAGTTGAGTTCCACCACTCAACAATACACAATGCCTTGAAAATTCGGCGAAAAGTAAGGAACGGAGTGTTTTAACACTATTTCACATGTAAGAAGGCAGGCAAAGGGATTCTCCGTTTGTATACCTTTTCTTACCTTTATAGTGTCGAAATACGCATTTATATATTTATATGTATATATATATATATATATATATATATATATATATATATAT
>DWAP01005495.1:0-10094 GCA_018230625.1 Heliconius eleuchia | reverse complement strand
CGTAAATGTCTTATGACAAAGTTGACATTAACGTATTGGCTGTCCCCTCTATTATGAACACACGAGGAGATTATTATAATAAGAAATATTCATTATTATTAGTAATAAAAAGGTCAAAATAGGGAATATATACTGAAGGGAATCTTCACCTAGGCTTATTAGTTAGTAGTAGAAAAATATTAAAGTAAGTTAAAAAATTATTTCTAATTTTCACCTAAGTATACTTGAGTTAGTCCATATAATTAGACTGGAAAAGCGTCAATACTTTTAATATTTTGATATTGCACTGGAGGACACATTTGATCTTTTTCGTCAACTTATTTGCAACAAGACTTAATAAAACTTTCGAGCTATATATAGCTCCTTTACCATATTGTTAGCTATAGTAACACCTTATAAGGGAAATTACGTGCACTGCACATCATTCAAGATACTGGGCGCGAATATTTACAGCCACAAAATGCATATAATTATCTTTTTATCGTTTATGTTTACAAGAAAATCGTTTATTCAAGATACAATTTCAAATCACAATTTCTTCTATGCTAAGTGAATATTATCAATGCTATACATCTTAGTTTATAATGAACAGAACACAGATAGGTGACTGGCACGTCTCAAGTGAACAGCAGCTAACGAGCTGTTTAACATTTTGAAAATGTAGACCTATAAATATTTTCCTAAAGATTAAATGTAAAATTGTGGTGTAAAAAGGTACACACTAAATAATTGATATTTATATCGTAAATTTAAAATATTTTCAATTTAATAAAACAAACACACTGCGAAAAAAAAGTTCGATATTAATTTATGACTTTTATTTTAGACTTGACAAGTTAGTGTGGACAAAAAAAAATACCGTTGTTTCGCGTTGACATAGGAATTTCGAAAAATTTATATCCTCTCTTAGTGCTCCGCAACACTCCTCGAGGGCGTTACGTGCCAAATTATATCTTTTTACGAAAGTTTTAGTGGTGAGTTGTCCCTCAGTCACTCAGTAACGGAAAAATTGCTAAAGTATTACACATGGCAAAATACATGTCAAAATCTTTGAAAACATTAAAACTATCTATAAGAAATATTTAAAATATAAATGATTGTGCCGCAATAACTATAATAAACAGGCCGTGGCGTATGCATAGTGATTGAACGTTGGGCGTGGGTTTTGACAAATCTCTCACTTGTCCGCTCAGCTAGTTAAAGTAAATAAATATGGACAGGAGCGCTAGAACTGCGTTTATTTATAGCAACTTTCTTGATAGTAACAATAAAATTATACGATATTACCTTTATTATATTATAGTAAGCGAATATAATTTTGTTTTATAAAACCATACTACAATAAATACAGTAATTATCATACTCCATATTTATCTGTTTAAATAATTTTACAATTACAATAATTCGTATTCGAATCCAGTCGTGGCGCAGAGGCACAAACGTGCGATTGTAAACGCAACAGGTTGTGAGTTTGATTTTCACCCGAAGAAATGTAACATTTAAAACTTTAATTTCCTTGCGCTTTTCACGAGGCAAAGGGCGGCGTTGAGTTCCGCCATTAAACACGCAATGCCTCCGGAATTTGGCATAAACTAAGGACAAAAGTGTTTTAATACCAGGCTCCTAGGTTCCCTGTGGCTACCCTGCTGTATGTATTTGTGTTTTTTATCTATTAGCTCCTCGCTGCTTCCCGTTATACGCGAAACCGCGTGAAGCTAAGAAATAAAAAACATTTATAAAACTTTATATAAAAAGGTAAGATTTTAATTTTTTGTACACAGTATAGAATATGGAGGTTAATTAGGCTCCCATTTACCTCAGAACATTTATTATACGTATGTTTTTCATATACCTACCTAAAATATTACTCTCATTCTAATCTTTAAAAAATGTGACGTGTATTCCTAATAACATTGATACTTCCGTCTATACTGTCAAAAGTGAAAAACCAATAAATTAAATGTTTTTAAAATAGATATTGCTTGTAAATAAAATGAAGAAATATATGTTTTAGGACTATATTCTTATTTTTTTTAATATAAACAACTTATATAAAAAACATATTAAACAATTAAGTTATTATAAAATACAGATTCAGTGTATAAAAAAATACCCACTTCAATAATACAGGCAGCACGTGACTTTGTTAAATAATTTAATTTTCTTAAGCGGCTCGTGACTTGCAAGTCATGAAAAGAAGTCCAAATCATTGACGATTACCATTTAAAATAATTGATTCTTTATCTTCAACATCAATAATATTTTATTCGTGTATTTTACTAATTATTTTCTTTCTGCTATACACAAATAGACATTATTATGAAGTATTACTACACGTAATTGTCGTTTTTATTTCCGTTTGGAGAAATGTAATAATTAGCTAACAGTTTTTATAAATAAATTACATTTTATATAAATAACAAAACAACTATTTATTATTACTATTTTTCGCAACAGAAGATAATACTAAACCCAGAAACGAGGCCGGGTACAAGAAAACTGCCGTAGCAGTATCATATTTCAAAGCGTTAATTCTCATAAATCCCACAATCAGTGGTATCAGTGGTTGCGATAACAAGCTAGTTTGTTGCAAATGATTCTAAAACAATCTCCAACAGAGACATTACGTCGAAGCGACAGTAAAAGGAGCTGTAAAATCATGAAGTTTAGTGAAGCGTATGTCCTACCGAGTTCATCGATAAACAATATTATGTACATACGTCTGATATTAATATAATTTTTAAATTTTCAATTATTTCTAGAATTATAGTGGGAAGTAAAGGGGAGAATAGAAAGTGGCCTGGCCTAGGTCTGAAAGTAATCGTGACAGTTGTGGGTTCAATTTCTATCCGTTACTACTAATTATTTTCTGATAATAAGTATATTTTAGCGCTTATATGAATAAATATTTGGAGACATCTTTGCTTTCAGTTAAACATATCTAAACTATGCTACTATATACTAATTTCTCCCTTGTTAATATGTTAATGCGCACGTCTGGCCACGAAGCGACGAGTTCCAACATTAATGCCCCAACGGGTTCTAGTTGGCTCACTAACTGTGCTTACCAAAATGTTTTACAAACACAATATATGATTTATTTAGGTCGCCGCTTTATTAACTCAATCTGTCAAAATCATAATAATAAATCGAGTTGGTGGTAGTGAAATTCGCTCCGAGCCTCATGGAAAGTTATTCGCAACACAATTTAGTTTAATTCAGAATAGATAACCTCTTAATGACTATTGTTGTGTTGTGCTGGCTAATATTGCTTCTACTCAATTTCACCTTTTATTCGTTCACTGGTAGCATTAGAATTTGTAATAACCATAAAAGATAGGCATACTATAAATGTAAACGATGACAATAACAGAACGGCACAATCTTTTATGATATTATACAGTTAGGAGCTACCCAATAAATAGATACGAGTCAATTTCTAAAGAATATATGCAACCGTTTAAACGAACAACGGTAGCGCGTAAACTTTTCGTCAGATACCAATCAAAGCGTTGACCGTATAAGGGCGCCGATAATAAACCGTTATAAACTCACAATGCAACACCGATACCGTTTTCACTTTTATCGATAAAATCGGATCGATATCGAGCTGATAATGGTGATTCACTAGGATAAAACGTACGTACCGTTCTTATAATCGGTCGACTACAATAAGCTATTTTATAGCGATAATGGCTTAATCAAGTTTAGAGTAGAAAGTGGTTTACGGTTGTCTGTATTAGTAATACTTTTATGCAACGAATTAAGAGCGGTCACCTTTCGGGTTGCGTCACAGTGCACAATGAGATGTCGGCCAATAGCTGGCGCGTACGCTGTACAGAGTACAATGATTCATAATTTGGACGATGAGTAAGCCTCCGCATCCTGATTAGATAGAACTTTCCACTTTCAAATTCGTCCGAGGCTGTACGAATTATCGTTGCAAGATAACGGCTGTACTACATTGGATTGCAACTAAGTAATGTCGAGATAATTTTATATCTTATACCTTTGATGTTGTATGTGCGCTTTTAAAGTTTTATCGCATAATACATTCTGGGTAATGCGCCGAGTAATTTCCATAACACCTTCGTGTGTAAAGCCAGAGTCGTTTATAACTTTCTACGTGTAAAAAACTATTTTAATAACTGATTTGCGTGACCGATACTATCATATTTACAAACAAAACTTGATGACACTGGTCGGTTTTTAGTACACTACTCTGTTAACTGTCCATCGTGACGTAATGACATTTCGTCTGAATGTACAATAGATGTTTATTCGATAGAGAGGTATGATAGATGCATGAAGCATTAAAACTAAAGCAATTCACGTGTTTTTCGTAAAACGTTAGGTCTATTAAGCAGATATTTCAATTCAGTATATTAAGAAATCATTACCGTAGCGGTTTTCCGTTATTTTATTGATAAGCAGTACAGTATTAACAACTCCTTAAATTTTTTGCATTATTTGAAAAACAAAACAAAGTAGCCACTATGTAGATAATTACGTGTTTTTACAATTAAAAGGTTATGTGCTTTAAAAAAAATTAAAATTTGGCTTGATTTGCGGATCTAT
This sequence comes from Heliconius eleuchia, assembly GCA_018230625.1. NCBI lineage: Eukaryota > Metazoa > Arthropoda > Insecta > Lepidoptera > Nymphalidae > Heliconius > Heliconius eleuchia. Next base: position 5,516 of record DWAP01005495.1, on the reverse strand, counting down.
AAATCTATTAATTAAACCAAAACAGTAACAAATATGGCATGTATCTACACATAACAGCATTAAACTTTCTTTACATAAAATAATAAAATAAGCAATAAATAGAAAGGGCAAGTAGTCTTTATGTTTACAAACAGAATCGTAATCAATTTGCAAATCCAAGCTGTAAACAGTTACAGGCCCTACGAAACTTTCTACGCGATGCGTGGGCGCAGCTTCTGCGCATAATTAATGCAACTGAACTAATGCAGCGGCTTAATGGAAAAAGTAGATAAGATAAGCGTCATAAGTACTACAAAATATATGAAAGTAACACAAGTTGTTATAGGTATATATATAAAAGTTGTAAAGAAGTAACCCATAACTTATTTTTAAATTGCCAAGCAAGTGAACTTCAATTAATGACGAGTGACGAAACTGAAAATCGTTCGATATAAATATTATTAACACTTCTTTTGACATTTGAAATTACAATGTTAACACGAAACTTTCTACGATAAATGTAATAAAACACAAGATACGCCTTGATAAGATGCGGACATTAAAATCTAATCTAGTAGTGAGCGAAACCCCGGGCTGCTCATAAGTACGTACATAAGTAGTCGTAAAGCTATTAAACGCTAATTAACTATACCCATTATAAAATATATTATTGATATTCTATTACTTTCTTCGGACGTTCCCTCAGTATTAAATGACATAAAGGTAATGGCGGATCGTTCGCAACACAATTTCTCATAACAGTCTTGGTAGCTCGGTAGTCATTTACCGGTAAATGTTGATAGGTTATAAAATAATAATGACGACTTTTCCTACTTAGCCTTCGTAGGCATAAACTAAAAGATACAACTCGAATGTTTTTTATTACTTTAAATCAGCTGTTTTATCGTCATTTACAAACTTTGGATTATTAATATATTGAAATTCTCTATAACAATGTAGACATACCTAGGCTTAATCTGTTCATTGCGTACAAGCCCTAAAGTAACCTACATTTTTATATAAAATAATTGTCACTATTTTAATGTTGTTTTAGTATATAAATATTAATGCTTAGTAATAAAATTTTAATTATACTATAATATATTCGTTTAAGCCTTAGCACGTAAATTGGAGTAAAACAATAATGTTATGTGTTGGAAGGAAAATTGGAAGGGAAGTGTAATAAAAGTATTTAGAGCCCGTAGTCGACATGATGATCTGCATTTATCGAAATATTCGATACTAAAGCGGTTTATGAGTAACAAACATTTGCAATTCAAATGGAAAGCGGAAAACGGAGTGTCTTGACAACGAGTTTTCTTTGAATATCTTACCGTATACAAGACAAAGCGTACAGCTATTACAATATTTTTTAACTTATTGTAATGTTTCTTAAAATGTCAAATTAAAAAATTAGAACTGCGCACCACCTGAAAATAACAACTACCTAATTAGCCTGGCGGTTCACGTCATTACTCTCACCGCAATGATGATGTCAAACGGTGAAAAGTTATATTATTAGTGAATATTACGATGCAAACGTTGTAACGCAAGATGAATAACATGAAGAAGGTATATAGGTAACTACGCAACATTTAAATGGCTAAGTAGTCCTCGTTGGCGCGGTATCCTTTGTATATGCCAAGTTTAACGTTCAGGCCAGTCGTTGAGGCCAGTCGTGGCGCAGGGATTGTGACGGTTGTGGATTCGATTCGCACTCGAGGCAATGGAATATTTGATATTTCCATTTTTTCAATCTGTAGTCAAGGCAAAAGCGAGGCATTGAATTCCGCCACTGAACAATGCCAATGCCTCCAGAATTCGGAAGAAGTGCAAGAACACTAGGTTCCCTACTACCACTAGGCACACGCAGGATACAGCGTGAAACTAAAAAAATAGTTTCACGCTTTAAACACAACTAAAACGGCGTACCGACTTTACGAATCAATTGAGTTCGTGACTTAAATATCGATTGTCCACTCGCGTGTTAGCAAAAACACACATTCAAAATAACTTAAGAAAATGTAACTCTTTTAGAAGTTTTTATATTTTTTATGTGTTCTCGCAATATTTATTGTTATGCTTTTATAATAATAGAGACACGATCTATTATAAAAGGTAACAAAAAAATGTAATAAATCAAACAATTGACCCGTACTAATATTTCGCATGATATCGTGATCGAACACCGTCTAATAAAAAATGTAGTGATGTGGAAACGCAAACTACGCAAACTTTTCGGATCACAAGACAAAGAATACGATGTATTACATCTAATTTGAATCCTAATTAGAAATCAACAAAAACATATAACAAGGACAGACTAACAAACGAAGTTGCCCAAAAGAAAAAATACATGCAATAAATATTAATCTATTCAGTGTTCTAATTTGAAATGCTAAAAGCAATACAAGTCTAACGACCTAAGAAAGATTTAAGATGTATTACAAATTACATAATGCGTATTTCCTAACGTTCGTTAATTAGCAGAAATGTTAACACGGTGAAAGCATTGTTTCGGATACGACCCGGGCAGAGAGCGGCGCCCGTGGGAAGTACGTGGGTGGATATGCCTAATTATTCATTGAAATGGTAACTTGAATTTATGTCTGAATAGATGCATGGGGATCTAATAACATAGATAGGAGATAATATTTATATTGAGGCGTTGTGTTCCGCCACTTAACACGGAATGCCTCAAGAGTTCGGCGCAAAGTGAAGGACTTAAGTGTCTTAACATTAGATTCCTATGTTCCCACTAAAACGAATTTTTCAAAACCTACACAGGGATTGAACACACAACCATAGAGTTTAGAGTCGGTCGGATCAGAGTCCTCGAAATGCAATAGAGATTTCATAAATATTCTTACATTATAACGTTATAGAATAACTCGTGAGAGAAAACTTCAGTTCCATTGTGTGCACGTTCAGCCATCAGTCTAGCTCTAGGTTATCATAGTAAATATCAGATTGCAATCGGTAACACCTCGGGATTGAATAATCTAGACCAATATGTCATGCCGGCTTAATATGAACAGGTTAGGTTAGGTCAGAGATAAGATAAATAACAATTGTACGTATTAATATTATAATATTACATCGAGAATAATGCCGAAGCTAAATGTTTCGCATTGAGTATGTAAATGTGGCTCGATTTAATATATTGCTGTTTATAATTTTTTTTAAGGATTTTATAGGTCTACGCATCCAGTGCGGATCTATAAGTTCGGTAAACTGCTTTCACTGATCCCTTATGTTAGAGATAATACGTATAAATTAACGCGATATTTTTTTTATAATATATAAAAAAAGCGTAAGCAAAACATGAATTAACCGCCAGATTATCACTACGATTTTGAAGAAAATAAATTGAAAATTAAAATAAGTAAAACCACATATTTGTCAACTAATAAGTAACAAATGCAAAAAAGCGACTACATGATCATAATCATTTCAATTAAAAAAAAATGAGTGAGACTTAAAAACGTAATATCACACTCACAATTGAATTCATTACAAATGGTTGGGCCACTTTCATGGTTGTTTAAGAATAGTGACGTAAAGTGTTACGATATCGATAGTCTCTAGTCAAGGCTGGTTGTATAATCGTGGCTCGCAGGTACAGATTGTTATCGGCAGACGCGTATAGCGGGCAACGCCTGGGGCCAGACGCCAGTTTGAACTTCCATCGCAGTTAGGTTTTCTGTAACTGTAAATTCGTGATACCTGATTATAGCTTACGGACTAATACCCTCGAGTAAATTCGCATATTGACTACTAGAATGTTTTGAAGTGTACCTGAAACAAATGAAAAAATCATTAGATTATGGGTACGGAAAACGTTTAATATCATAATGGGTTGAAGTATTGTCTATTCAAGTCAAGGTGCAATGGGAATTGGACACAAAATTTTCTTGAAAACGGCGGAAAGCGGAGCTTTATCACTGTCACTATATATATATATAACTTAACTTAGCATCACGGTTCATCCCTAGCGGGGTAGTCAGAGAAAACGGAGCGCCAAACGCTACGGTGTCACTATATATATGAAGCTAAATATTTTTTGACCCTGTAATTTCACATTCATTTGATAAGTTTTTAATTCGAATCAGCTTAAAATGTTTCAGAAAACGTATAGCTTAAAATTAGAATGTACAACTCGCACCCCCGCTTATTCTTCTTCTTGAAATTCTTACTCTTCTTCTTCTGTTTTATTTTCACCTGCGCTTATTCTTCTTCTTCTGTTTTATCTACCTATTCTCAACGAAATGCTGTCAAAAACAGATAATACCTAAATAATATTAAAATTATTAATACAATATAATTAATAATCAGATCGGTCTGTTGCCGTGGCATTGATATCTTTGCATATATGCAATTATAACAATGCCCAATTTTATAAAATTTTAAGCGAAACAAAATGAAAAACAATAATGAAAAATTTGGATTGTTCTCATATTAAGGCCGGGAACATTGTAAAATTCAAATTTAAAATCTGAAAATCTTTCTATTCATCCCATTTTACGAAATCATAAATACCATAAATTATTGTCTTAATTTTTAAATACTTGAAATGTAAAAACACCCAAATGCCAACTTGTTCTCAAACTCTCAAGTTTCAAATGCATGTCATCGCATTTTAATACCATGAAAATAAATATATAATATAAAAATAAACCACTATTATATTTGTCATTTTTACTATTAGTTAAAGTTTTTACTATTAGTTTGTCATTTTTACTATTAGTTGGTGTTGATAAGACAATTTTGTGTGATTCTGTTGTTACTTTTGTTGTTTTTATTAAGTAGTTTCTTGTTTTGTTAAGTTCTTTAGTTTTCTACTAAAACAACTTTAGTTTTCTGATTATTTTGTTTTTGTTATTGTTAATTTTAGTAAGAGTAAGCCTGGACCAAATAAAGTAGAAATTAAAGAGTTGCATAAAACTTTTTGAAACAGTGTTTCTTTGTTTACATTTTGTCTCATGCCAAAATGAATGGATTGTATGTATGTTATATAATTTGCACCTACAGTGAGGTAATTGCTATCGGCAACACACCGATAGCATTGAAGGCTTTATTTTAACTAAAATACCAAGAGTAAAATATATCTATATCTAACGCATGGTTCAACCTATAAAACTAATAACCTAAAAGGAAATATATCGTGTGTTTGAAGGAAATCGCTTGTACAGCCTACACATGGCGTCTCCAAGGGGTCAGGGCCGGCTGTAGACGAGGCGAAGGATAAGAAAGGTCTCGGCCAAGGTTCCCGTTAGCGTTATTCACAGTCCTTTGTTAGTCTCATTGTCATGTATATAGCTCACATTATGCTCCGATAAAGCGTGTACGACTTTATTGATTACTTGTTTACTGAGTGATGATGATATTAATGGACTAGCAATTGACATTAAATTATGATAGAATAAAGTATCGTAATAATAATAATTTAATACTTATTCTAGATTTCATATACAATAAAATGTCCAAGGTATATATAAGGATTTCTCGTGCCGTGTGATCCCGGCCTAGAATAGGAT
>DWAP01005494.1:0-10096 GCA_018230625.1 Heliconius eleuchia | reverse complement strand
ATATATATATATATATATATATTTAGCTTTACGTTATATCTCGCACACAGCAGAAAAAACAGAGGAAACCTAGTGTTAAGGCCAAATTCTGGAGGACATGCGTGTTAAGTGGCTAAAATAAACGCCGCGCTGCGCGCGACACCACAGTGGATTCATGAAAATATAAAAAAAAGATTCCTCAAGTGGAAATCGAACCCACAACCTGTGGCGCTTACAGTCTCTTGGTATATTTAAGTTAGTTCATTAAATGAAGTTATCTCACAAATCTTAAATAAATTAATTTCGCTTAAGTGAACCTCACGTGCATCCTTAAGTACCTACGAGGACGCTGAAATTTGCTTAACGTCTCGAGTACCTGGAATGTTTTAATGATATTAAATTTTCAAAAGTAACTTAACTAGTTCCCTTTGAGGTACTAGTAAAACTACGAGTACGATTCACCTCAAACTTCGTTGTAAAGTTGAACTAACAATATTCAAAATATTGCGGTGACGAGTTTGTCTGTATATATAAATATTATTTTTATTTAGATGTCTTATTATAAGTATTAATTCAAGTGTAAGCGATAAAACAACTGTTTTACATAACTGTCTGTATCCATAGTAGTCGTTTTGGAATGTGTCTGAATAAGAAAAGTAATGGATTAAAAAAGATTCGGAATATTTAGTTTTATAACATAGATGTATTTGAAAGTCTGGACTTGATATGTAAACATTCTCTAAAATGCAATGTCCCTAAAAGAAACAAAAAATGTGACTGCGTAATAAATATTTAACAATTCTGTCAAAAGTAAACTTCAATGCTGAACAACTAGACCATTGAAATAGTTCGTCAATCCATACACAGATATAGGACTATTAGCAAATTAGACCGATTAACAGTCGGGATCCATTTAAATTTTACAGGGCAGAGGAGACTTTGTCGGTAAAAGTAGATCCCCATCACCTCATCTGACCACCACCCAAGACACCAGTGTCCAGCCGAGTTAGAATAATAAAAATTTGGACGCTGGATTGGTATTTTACACGAACAACAACACAATCTATTTATGAGAACTTCTTACCTCGTACATGCATGAAATTTAGTACGTTAAAATTCCATAATTGTCATGTATTTAAAATTTCAAAATTTTCACTGTAATGATAATTGATATTAACGTTTTAAAAGCAGCGTTTTTGTTTTAAGAATTAATGATTAATAATAATAATTTCTACACAAAAAGTAATGATAAAATAATGATAAATGTGAAGTAATGTCTCTATGTAAATGGTTCCCGAGTTCTGTGTTCATTTGGAATAAAAACCTTATAAAAAAAGCCAAGTCACTTGGCTATTTTCTACAAGCAGGCACCAAACCAACCCAATAGTCCAGCTGTATAAGCCGGAAGTTTACTAACCAACTAACAAATATAATAAGTCTTGTACGTAAAAAAAAAATGTCGAGTGAAATTTACAGATTGACTTTTATCCCGAGAGAATATAGAACTCAGCACTCATGAACATCTGATCTCTTGCCGGTGAAGTTGATAATGATACATTACTTAACATTTAACTTGGCTTTCATTTCATGTTTTTGTTTTGACGGAATCAAATATTCTAGTAAAAACATAATCACCCTAAACGATCAAGTCAATAACGTAAATAGCGAAATGTTTGGAAATTACGTTGAAAATGTTCCATTGGCGATATATTAGTTAACTTCGCTTAATTAATTTTGTATACGGTAATATGGTCAGTTTTAGAACGGAAATGTCACTGGATTAACAATTGGTCGTATGCTATAAACGTTGCGGTATCAGGGCAACAGATACCGCAGTCAACGTGGCTAAACACTGGCAAAATACTATATGTATTTCCAAGCATTGACACGAAGAAGAAGAAGAAGAACGTTTCGGTTGTCAATAATAGCTGTCAACGTTTTTGAAAACCTTAATTTTTAATATCATTTTCCATATCATCAACGCTATGATGATATTTAAACGGAAAGAAGGTTCCAGAAAGCCTAGGTGCAAAAAGATTAATTTTTCATTAACAATTCCCAAAAAATTAGCCTAACCATACGTATAGTTGCTTTGGAAGGATAGATGAATTTAATATTGCGTATTCGAAAAATGCAACCAAATTTTATAAAGTCGTTCTACTAACGAATAAGTAACTTAGTTCGAATAGTTACAATCATTTTGTATTTATTTTTAATCTTTGGATTATTTACAGCAGCACGATCAAGTATCAGCATTTTACTAAAGTAATATTTTATTTATTTTTAATTTTTCTTTTATTTTATTGTTCTTTGTTTTTTTAATATTCTTTTTCTTTTTCTTTTACAGTTTTAGTATTACTTAAAAGTAATACTTGTCTTATCTAGTTTTAGTACTATTGTTTTTACTCCAGCCCTTCTTTTGTTAATTCAATAAAGAGTGGAAATAGCAAACGAATAAAGGAACTACCTTTAAAGAAGGTTCTCTCGGTATCTCTTTATAAGTGAGAAATTATGTAAAACGCGACATTAATAAAGCTGATCAAGGGCCATTAAACTGAACTGAATTAGATTAAGCGTGATTTACGGAAAGTATTATTATAGTCATGATTATAAATCCAAATTCCATTAGGACATGTCTAATATTTCTATATATATACTAGAGGCCGCCCGTGATTTCGTCCGCATGGAAACCCTATGATAACGTAACAATATTATCACCATAAGAAATATGGTAACTATGTATTGCTCTAATTATGAGTCTATTAGTAGCTACTGCAGTATACTCCCATCGTTAGAATTAAAAAAATGAAGTACTTTTTTTAACAAAAACACGTAACACCTTTAAAATGCAAAACTTATCTATTTAATTAAAATAATAGCTTAATTATAAAGCAATTTGTAAACAAAACCACGCTTCGGTGAGTCTATTAATTTAAAAAAAGTTAAGTATTATACAAAGAACAATAATCTAAACAACCAATAACCTATTCTTGGACCTGCATATTACGTCAATGCGTTTATAACAACTGAAAATTCTCAAAACGGACAGAAAAGATAAATGTATCTATTTTCAATTAAGAATCAATCCCGCGGGAACTCCGGGATAAAAAGTATTCTATATGTTATTTTGGGTCTTCAGCAACCTATATACCAAATTTCATCGTAATCGGCTAAGTAGTATTTTCGTGAAAGAGTAACAAACATACATACATACATACATACTCAGAAATTTTCGCATTTATAATATAAGTAAGCTATTACTACTTATAAGGTTAGGATGCAAAGAATATTTACATCTTATACTTTCGTGCTCGGTTCTACCTGCACTTGTGGAATGTTCGTAATTGAAATGGTTTCCTTCACTTAGGCTCATAAAATAAAAGCTAAGATAGACATCAAAAGGATTAGCTTAATTTTCCCGACTGCTAAGGGAGGGTTATATTTTTAACTGTTCTTGAAATATCGTAATTAATATTAAAAAAAAAATCATATCCAACCACACAACAGCTTAAAAATAAAACTGGCGCATTGTATATGTGAAAAGATGGAAAATGATTTATTATTATCTAATATTTTATTCGAATTTTAAGGAAGTAAAAAATAATTACTAGAACAGTCAAATTTATCAGCTTCACGATGTATCCCTCACATGGCAGGGTAGGTAGAGGGCACCTATTGTTTACCACTCCGTTCCCTTTTAGAACGTTGTTTGAAAAGCCATAAAATCCTATAATATTATTTATGCATAATTTAAGTTATTATTAATATTATAAATATTTCGTAATCACATTTATTAGCTTTTTGTTCTGTTTTAATAAAAACCTAAAATTTTGGAATATACGAAACTCCGAATAATAACATGAACAACAGATGTGGTTCGTGTGGACTCGTATATCAAAACGCTGCCTAAATAATGGATGCTGAATATTGGCCTATAGTTAGTCTGTTGACTGGGGTTACTGCTATGAAGTAATTTTAGAAAATATGGAGAACTATACCATACGTTCTATTCTATTAAGACTAATATTATAAATGTAAAAGCTTGTAAGGATGGATGTTTACTTCACTCTCACACGAAAACTACTGTATGGATTTGGATGAAACTATACAGTAATATAGCGTATACATCAGAATAATATATATATATATTATATTATATATAGACTATAGTTTATCTAAACAATTTGTATGATTTTCAATTCATATAACTATAAGTTAAAGAAGGCGAAGTCGTGTTTGGGTCGCTAGTAAAATATAATATGCTTAAATATATTTCACTTTGAAAAATACGTAATTGAGGATATCTATCTGACTGTAAACGCGATGGTTGTGGTTTTTATTCCCATTCAAGGGATTTATATTTAAATTTAGCCAGACACACAAACAGAATACATACAGACCGACAAAAATTATGTGGACTAAGTGGTTTTATCGCTTTTGTTATCGAATTTTTAACTGACCTAATATTTTTTTCTTACATATTTTCTTGATAGAGTTGACTTTTCTAGCCTTTAATTATATACACTTGGTAAATTAAGTGACAAGATCGAAGAAGTCAATGATTTTTTTTTGTTTATAAGGAAAATCTTATGTCAAATGATATTATTTTTCTTCATCCTCAAAGACCTCTTATGTGGACCACGCCATACCGAAGCTATAGTCGAGCAAAAAGGTCCTAATATTTATGATAGTGTATATAGAAAGCGAACAATAACGTCATACGTTCGTTTAATTTCCGTTATAGTAATAAATTTACGAGGAACAAGCAGAATGTTGCTTCCGTCGCTTGTATTGGTATTGCAATACAAAATATCTGTATATAAAAATCAAATCAGATTCATGCTGTATCTCGCATATAGCAGCGTAGGCAGATGGTTCCTAGTTTTAAAACACTCCTTTCGCTACTTTCTGTCGAATTTTCCGAAATATTGCGTGTTGAGTGGCGGAATACAATGACCAGGCGCCAGAGCGAAGAATTCGAACCCACAACTGTCGCTTTACAATTACACCCTTGTGCTCCATGGATGGCCTCCATCAATATAATATAGTTATAATATATTTGAAAATCATAAAATGTTTTCCTGATTGATTATTGTGCGTAGATACTTGAGGGCCAATTTTTTCTTTTGTTCTGTACTTTTACTATTATATTCCTTATCTATTTTATTAAAGTTTATTTATTGTAGACATTTTTCCTTAATAAAATTTATGTTTAATACAATTTTATTTTATTTACATTTTGTTATTCGTTTAATTTATATTCAAGAGAACTGTGACTATAAATAAAGCGAACGAAAAAGAAGTACTCTGTCGCTACAGAACTCCCAGCGAAAATTTATACACAGTGACTGCGGCACAATTAAATAAATGGCCAAGGAAATTTCTGTACTTCTTTCTATTGTACCTAAAACTAATGGATTTAGTTGATTATTAATAGATCTAAAAAACTGTAAAACGAAATAAGTAAATGAGATATCAATAATATTAATGTGATATAAAGTATAGTAAATATAATATAATAAAACTTACTGAAAATTTATGGGAACGTCCCAAAAATGTCACTGAGAAATAAGAATATGGTGCATTTTTTTAAAAAATATTAAAGTAATCTATCTCGAAGCACGTCACTATTTACCAACCTTTTGAAAATGTGAGCCTTTGTTGTTCAAAGGCTGAAAAGTAATATTTCTTTGTATATTTTATGTATAATACATCTTTACAAAGGAGAGCCACACAAACTTAAAACTCTTTAACCAATTTCATTAGAATCATAATCAAAGCCGATACTGATTGGGTTTCCAGGCGGTTCAGTTACCAGTTTTGTGATATTCCGGGACAGTCTTTATTACATTACGTTTCCTCCTCTGCAGGTTTCTATTTATATTTTGTTTCTTTTATGCCAATAACGATGATAACAAGCATGAAAATATTTCCATTAATTAGTTCAATTTAATAATATTTTTCGTCAAAATTCCAGTTAAAGTTAAATTAGTCAGTTTGATTCATTTTAAAGTATGTTTTATTTTATAATGTTGTTGGTGAATCCACTGAAAGTGAAAGAGCAGTGAAGATTAACCTTCGGAGATTCAATATTTAGTATTTACCGGTCCGTGTATTCCTATTTAGTTTGTAACCACTAACCGCAAAAGGCGGTGCGCCTAACTTGTATCTTTAAATCTACTTAACTGATTTAATTAGAACTAAGCTGTGTATCCTAATCGTATAAATTTCAGATTTGTTCTTGAGAAAAAGTAGTATTTAAAGATATATATACAGACAGACTCAATGGGCAACAAATTGATCGTATAAGGGTTTCATTTTATTCTTTTGAAGTACGGAACTCTAAGAAGAGAATTACAGTATGGAAATGCGTTATTGCTGTCTACAGTGTCATAGAGCAGAGATTAAAGCACATTTTGCATAAGGCAATAACAAACTGATTTCCACAAATTTATAAGCTTATCTTAATATTTAATTTCTTTAAGCAATAATAAATTATTTTGATATGCCCATCTCATTATAAGAACGTCTTGCTTAATTTGCATAAATTTTTATTATTAGATCCCAGGGCCAACAGACCTACTACGTAATTTTAGCAAAGCTGAAGCTTTGAAGCTTTTGAAAATGAATAGTCTTAATATGTAGTTATCACTGTCTACGTACTCACTAACTTGAAAGTGGGGCCCTTTCAGAGGTAGTGCCAACTAAAGGTCCTTCTCTGTGTGAAAGGATGTGTGATTGAGCCATCGGAGGGAAATTAATAGTCTCAATTATATAGTTTGGTCAGTTATCGGTGATCCAGTAACTTCTTAATATGAAGATATAGCAATCTAAGAGTCCCAACAATCCTTAGACGTAGGTTTTAAAACCTATTTTAATAACTATTTTTTTTTTGTGGTTAAGTTATAATAAATTAATTATTTCTTATTTATTCAACTTCTTTGAGGAGAATATGATAGATAGAGAAAACGGTATCATTATTTTCTATATATTAATTCTTAGGTCTACGAGTTCATTATTGAGTCACATCAGAAAAATAAAAATGTTTTTAATATAAAGTTTACTTCGATTAGGAATCGAATCCAAAATACAAAATTTTCAGAAATTTCTGTTATACAAATATGTTAAAACGTGCTACGGTTGTGTAATGTGATTCGTATAATCAATTTTAATTAATTATTGAAGGTGAGATAGCAAAATATTTTCGCAAAATTTTGTTACGGTGATCAACCCGGTGGTTTTGGGTTAAAAGTAGAGGTGCGCCGTTGGTTTCCGTCACCGAGTAAAAACCTAAATGGGCGGAAATGGACAACTAAGTGTTGTATATATAGGTTTTTTCTGTCAACCTAATAAACACCACGTGTACGTACGTACTAAGTTAACAAGCAAAATTTGATAGTAATTGTTGCTAATATCATTAAATTATATTATAATCCCGCCAAATCTCCAAAATTAATTCAGTTAAGTTAAATTTCAATTTAACCTTTGTTTTTCAGTTACAGCCAAACTGCATACTTATCACATTTTGATTTTAAAATTATACTAGTACACAGCTCAACATAAGCTTTTAATAACGTATAAAAGAAATGCTTTAAATATAATATACCGCCATGTGAACGTTGAACATTTCTGAAATATTAAAAGTTTTGCTGTATAATCCATCAGCGGGATGAAGTAGTTTTTTTATAAGCCTCGAAATCGGTATTAAACGATTTATTGGTTACCGATTCTCATATTATGTGCTTAAAGTTTTAAATAATAATAATATTATTAAAAATAAACACGAGGCCGTCGTGGCTTAGTGGCACAAGGTTGTGACTGACGCGACGATTGTGGGTTCGATCCCCACTCGGGGTAGTGAATTATTTCATAATATTTTCATTTCTTCGCTCTGGTATGAAGGCAAAATCCCGTCGTTGATTTCTGGCACTTAACACGCAATGCCTAAAAAAAGCGGAAAGCAAGAAACGGAGTGTCTTATCACTATGTTCCCTCTGCCCTTCTTTTCTCATTATGTATCTTTCATTTGATACCTATATTAGGTGGCTTATGTAAAAATTGTAATCCGCCATTTTGTTGCGGTGGCCATTTTGGATTAACAACAATATCGATCTTAATCGGAGACTGATGGTGGGATAAATTGAGCTTGCAAGATTTCAGATACACTAACAAAAATACTAACAAGGCAAGTAAAAAAAACTTCTCAAATATTATATATACCTTTTAAAATAGTAAAATATTTCTACTTACTAATTTATTGAAGTTAAATGATAAAATTCCTGTGCCAAATGAAAATATTTGTTCTTTTTTTTATTTATAAAATGATAATAATGAAGAGTATTTAAGTGCTATGAAATTTTACATTGCTATTGAAAATATTATTTTTAATAGATAAAAGTATAATAAATTGTAAATAAGACGGTTGTGGATTCAATTTCCACTCGGGGAAACAGATTATTTTCATCGATCGATGATAGAAAGACAAAAGGCGGCGTTGAGTTTAGCCACTTAATATGCAACGTCTCGAAATTAGGTAAAATGCTAAATTGGGACAAACATTATGAAGCTATAAAAACAAAAAAGAAAAATAATAAATATTATATTTTTATAAATGTTCTATAATTAACGAAAAGTATTTTTTTTAAACTAATTACAAAATAGCAGTCAATACAATTGAAAGTAAAACAAATATGTAATTTGTGTTACTTTGATTTTTAAAATATCTTGTTTATGTATCTTGAGACATCGAAGTTTTTTTTTTAATTAATAAAAGTATGAAATTCGACATTAAATCCTGTTTATCTTTAAGATTAATAATTATTAATAATATAAGAGAAGATCATCATATACTCTTCCCTTTGCCTCGACACCATAATAAAGCAATGACCAATTATTCAATTAATCATTGCTTTGTTATGGTGTCAACCAAAAGCAAATATTAATTATTCAATTTCCTCGAGCGGAAATTGAACCTACAACTATCGCTTTTACAGCCACACGCTCGTGCCCCTGCGCCACGACTCACCCCTCGTTTCTGTTTAATTACTTTAAAATATTGTCTTAAGGTTGAAAATGCAAAATAGTATTTGTTGAATTTCCAGTTTCTACCATCTCGTTGTGGCAAGTGACAGTTATTACAACTCTAAAGAAACGCTACTTTGAGCTACGGTGGTAAATAAAACGGTTTTACGTAATGCACTGCAATGTTCACTGTTTATTCCAGGAGGATGGGGACGTTCTACTATAATAAGGGGGGGAAAGGGGGGGGGGTCTTGTTTCCACATCGTTATATTGTGACTTTTTTTTGAAAACGCAACGGCCTTGGTAGTTTCTTTTGCGTTAGGCGTCTTCGCTTCTACAAGTCTTCTAAAAATATGTATGAAATATATACACAATATCTTATGTTCCGTCTGTTTTAGTGGAAATGTTTGATTGTAGTTGATATTTAGTGTGAAATAAATAATAAAATTAGTATAAATTTTCGTAATTGAATAAAATTTGTGGTATTAGGTAATTAATTACATTAAATTATGATTTATTAGTAGTTTCTATGTTATAATATGGTAATTTAAATTAATTAAAAGTGTCTTTTTATTTAAATAAAAAAATAAAAATAATAATAATAAAATCCTTTATTTCAAAGAAATAACGATTATCCTATATATATATGCCTAGTTTTGGTAAAGGGCTTTTCCAGACGAAGCAGCGCGGGATCCGCTAGTAAAATTATAAATTCAATCTCAAAGTAAAAACATTTTTTATTTAGATACAAAAATTGCTCTCAAATCTCCCAGTAATATTTTGTAAATAAAACTTTTGATACAATTATTAATAATGCACAAATATACGGTATTCATTTTAGAAATTTACTCGACTTTTATGTAGAACAGCAAAGCACTGTCTTGGGAGCCACTAATTATTATAATTGTAATTTCTTAAGATTTTGTGTTTGTTAAAATATTAAGTTATTTTTCGAGAATTTTTATTACTTTCAACTTAGTTTATTTAAATATGTAATTAAATTGAAATTTAAAAGGAATATATACAATTTGAAAAAAAAAAAACTAAAATAGGTGGTTTAAACTACGAATCTATATCTATCATAGTTTAACGCAAA
>DWAP01005493.1:0-10096 GCA_018230625.1 Heliconius eleuchia | reverse complement strand
AAATATTTATATTTCAGTATTTCTTATTATTTTTACATCGCTTTCTTAAAATGAATTATTTCATTCCACTGAGTGGGAATCGAACTCACAAGTATATATTCTTTCAAATTCATATTTCTTTGCAAATTTTAAAAAGTTGCGTGAGAAAAAAAAGATTGCGGCAACCGTTGTCAAAGCAAAGTTTATGAAAATGTAATTTTCCATATTTTTTTTATTAATAAAAAAAATATCCGCAATAATTGTCACCCTTAATTATATTAAGGACACATGATGTAATGAATACCTTATAGTAGATCGATATTTGTAAACATTTATTTAATTGGATAATTTTGGCGTTTTAAAATGATAATTTAAATGAATATTAATATTTAGAAAACAGATTTACCAAAGATATCATGACTTCATTATTTCACTTAAAAAATAATTATGATTTCATCTTAAAATAGTTTTCTGTATATACTTGATATGATGGAAGTAATCATTTAACAGTTAGAATAAACATTGATTTTAAAATTGACCTTCTATTATATAATATTTTTTCTTTAAAACGTAAGGTAGCATTTTACTTTAAAATATTTCAAATGATGGCAATCTTTGCTTGCGGCAGTTATTTTCCAGGCAACCATGTGTTATAGTATTGAGAAAAAGTTAAGATTTAATTTGATATATAATTCATTAAATAAACATATGAGTGCAAATTATTAACATTAAATGACCTGTCTAAACAAGGCAGCCCTGAGCTTACGGCAGACTGAGAGCTGGCAACCATTCTTTTTCCATTTTTTTTGCGTTTTTCTTTCAAATGATGTGAGTCATATAAAAAAACATATGAATATAATTTTCCCCAAAAAACGCATTACCATCAATTTAATTAAAGGTAATTGCGGGAGGAATCTTTTAAGTAAAATACTTACCACTGAGCCATATGTTTGAACGTATGGCTCATACGTAAGTGTACGTAAGTTTAATTAAATAAACAGATACCTGCAGATTAAAGCACTGGGATCTCGATCTATAAGTATTAATAGTCGAGATCCATTATTCTACTAATTAAATATTTCCGAGGAGTCTTGGAAAATTTCAGCTAGCATATATAATTTCATCGAGATGATACGATGATATTTGAACTAATTGCTTTATTTTTAATTTACGTGTAACGCGATACGAATAAAAGTACCCACCTGAATACAATTAAGCCTTTAAATAGCACTTGCTCACTAATATATTTTATATTAATTTCTAGATTTTTCAAAACAAACAACAACAAATATTGGTTATATTGCTAATATACCGATCGCGGCTTCGCCCGTGTGTACTGTACGATTTCATTATTCGTGTAGTGGTAATTGCACAGGAATAATTTTACCCCACCTTCTTGGATAATTTTTTCTGTTAGTTTCACTAAAATCTGTCCAGTGGTCTGAAAGATTTCAGCGTACATTGGTCGATAAAATCTTCGTTTTACACTACGAGAAGAGGATGAGTGAACCTAAGCGAACACGTTGATAGGGGTTCAAATCGCATGAAATTTATATCTACAAATAAAAAAATCTGTATTTTTTTGATGTAAATATATAACGAGTAAGTAAGATGTTGCTATTTGAAATGGGTGTAAAATGCAAAACCTAGTAATATCGAGGCTTTAAATAAACGAAAGATTCCAAGGAAAATCTTACTAAAGTGTAACTTTAACGCGACGGTTGTATGTTCGTTTTCCACTCAATGGAATGAACTATTATGTATTTATATTTATTTCTTCATTGTACTACTAAGGCAAAAGCCCGGCGTTGATTTTCACCACTTTACACGCAATGCTTCCAATAATTCGACGGAAAGTGGGAAACCCAGTGTCTTAACACTAGGTTCCCTCTGCCTACCCTGTTGTGTGCGGGATACCTCCTGAAGCTGATTGATTTATTTTTATAATATATAGTATAATTTTCTTTACACATATCCATACATTTTATGTGGAATACTTATGCAAAGGCAATTTGTATAATTTCCGTGTAGAGTTAATAAATATTAATAATTAATTCAACATAATTACACTTATGGCATGTCTCTGGAGGTCGCTAACAATATTGTTTTTATTATATTGACCACAATAATTACAAAATAGAAGGCTAATAAGCGCGCTTGGACCTAGATTTTCCTTAGTAGAACCGGTTTAAGGATCCGGTGTGGAGGCGATTTTTTATTATTCAATATGTTAATTAAAAAATAATGAAATTGAACTTTACTTACAAAATTACTTTTACTAGTGGCATACATAAAGGCGACATAAAGAATAAGAGAAACAGGTGAAGTGCGAGTCGGACTGTATGATGCACTTGTTTTATATGTATTGACTTATAATATGTAATATATGTAAGTGTGTAATGTGTTTTTTGTGATACTTATACAAGTTTCCGTGTATCCGATTTTTTTTATTTGTTCGTATTATGAGTTCTCTCTTCGTGACAAAATTAATAATTGGAGAGCCGCGGGAAGTAGGAGAATACTTCCGACAGTACTTCCGATACGAGTATATCTATCTGCTCGAGCTCTCTATGCATAAACGCTTGCATCTTTTGATTGCATTGACTTAGAAGTTTAATTTTTTTCTGTGCTCCAAAGGATTGTAGCTGTGGATACTTAGTATCAGCTTCACGCTGTATCCCGCACACAGCAGGGTAGGCAGAGGGAAATTGTGTTTAGACGCCGTTCCCCACTTTTCGCCGAATTCTGGATGTTTTGCATGTTGAGTGGCGGAACTCAATCCCGCGCTTTGTTCCGACACCTGAGCGAAGGAACGGAAATATAAATTTAAATATTTTTTTCATTTCCTCAAGTGGGGATGGTGTATCTCATACTTGTATTTTTATTATATTAATAATAAAAATACAAGTATGAGATACACCTAGCCGCCAATGTTTATTTAAGTGTAAGAAAAAACCGGCCAAGAGCGAGTCGGACACTTTCACCAGGGTATCAATTTCAGGATTGTGGACAATAGATTTTGATGATGCGGCAGATAAAATTTGCGGGCATATACACTTATATTTTATGAAATGAACTACAAAGTTTTGGATTTTTTTTTTAAGAATTATCTATATTTTTTTCTTTTTGGATTTATTCCTTTATTTGTATTGTAATATCTTAGTAAGTCCTAAATTTCATAATTATAGATCTACGGGAATTACACTGTAGGTTTTGACTACGCGGTGAATTTCAAAATGGATCAAAATGATACATATATGCTCATACTTTTAGACCGAGTTGTATTAGAACTTACATTTTTGTGCTCCAAGGAACTATAAACCTGAGTATCTGACATTAATTTCAGCTTGATACCTCAACACGATCTCAAGTAAAATGATCTTGACAGTACACGTACAACAAAGTGATACTAAAAGGATTCCGGTTTTTGATCTATAGCTGATCTATTTATTTAAATGAAGACCCCTAATAACCATGTACAAACACCGATTCGATAGGATTTTATTATAAGTATAGAAAATAATTTATTTTTTTTTTAGATATTCTAGTAATATGTTTTTTCACAAAAAATAAGCCGCCAAATATAGTAGTTTCGTAAATTACTACTAATACGAAAATGTACTGTAGCTTACTATTTTATCAGTATTTATAATGCAATTTTCCTAATGGTAAACAACACCTGAGTTAAATCGTATACTAAATATTTATAAGATTTGATTATTATGAAAATCTAATAAAACTTATACGTAGGTATTCTATCTATGGACACAGAAATTGAAAGTAATAAAACTGATAGAAACAATATTATTAAAGATTCTTTGTTTATCTTGTTAAATTTCTCTCTATATTTTTTTTTACTTGTTTAACACACAACAAAAAGGAAAGATAATATATTATAAACAAGATTTTACCTTTTCTATGATATTATATTTTAACAATTATGTGTAATCCATTTACACCCATATCTTAACTAGCAGTAAATAAGAGGTTTATTAAGTAATTATCCGTAGACATCGATATAACAAAATACAAAAAACGTAATTATTTATTTTATTTTATTTTTATATAAAAAACTAGCGTTAGCGATTTTTTTCTATACAATCTTTTTTTAAGCTTCACGTTGTATTCCGCATGTAGCAGGGTAGGCAGAGGGAGCAAACAACAAAGATTACAGATAACTTTGTTTCATTCAATAAATTACTGTAATTTTTACGGAGTAAATACACAAAGTGTGCCTAGTTGTCTACTCGCAAAAAAAATATCGTGTATCACTACTAAACTCATATATAGAAGTAAAAAAATATACTACTATATATACTAACTTTATACACTAAATATACTAACTTTATACACTTGGTGAGGCGTAAATTGAGCGTTGCGTTTGTTTGAACAGTTATAATAATGAGCTAGAAGAAACTTTAAAACCTTTTTTTTTTTATTAGTTTACTTTATTATTATAAGTTGAATTATGTTGAAGTTGAATTATCGTATAAGTGACAATGTGTCTTTGTCTCACTCTCTTACTACTTCTCCATACATCATTATGTAAGAGGCCATATATAATTATGTAAGAGAAGATGCAGATAATTATATATTTTTTATATTTGTTTCAGGTTGGTGATACTCAATTGATGAAAATTAAACTAACTGTATATTGTACAAATTTAGAATGCATCATATTATAACATTTACTTAAGTAAATATGGGTGAACTCAATGGAAATCTAACAAATAACATAGACTTAAATCTATCAGAAATGGTAGATCCCACTCTCGTATTTGGCCCACAACGCGATTCCCTCTATATAGTAATCCCTATTACAATTATTTACACTCTTATTTTTGTGACAGGTGTTATTGGTAACTTTTGCACATGTTTAGTCATTATTCGTAACAAAAATATGCACACAGCCACGAACTACTATTTGTTCAGTTTAGCCATCTCAGATCTTCTTCTTCTAGTGAGTGGAATGCCTCAAGAAATGTATTCAATATGGTCTAAATGGCCGTATATTTTCGGACCTGTATTTTGCGTCCTACGCGGCTTGGCTGCGGAAACTTCTACAAACGCCAGTATTTTAACAATCACTCTATTCACTGTTGAAAGATATTTGGCAATATGTCATCCTTTTGTTTCACATAAAATGTCAAAACTATCGAGAGCCATAAAGCATGTTATTATTTTATGGATAGCGTCGTTTGGTTTTGCGTTACCCCAGGCTCTCCAATTCGGTATTAAAGTACATAAGGGTGTAACGGTGTGCTTGCAGACTAGAGTTATCATCGAACATTCCTTTGAAATATCCAGTTTCTTTTTCTTCTTCGCCCCAATGATTGTAATAACTGGATTGTATTCTCTGATAGGACTTCGATTAAACAAATCTAACTCATTTCAACAAAAACAAGAGAGTGAGGAGGTCAACAAAAAATCACGAAAAGTACTGAAAATACAGAGGAAAAACAGCGGTCAATCAACAAAAAGAGTGATCAAAATGTTAAGTAAGTTATGCTTAAATTTATAACTATTAATAATGAATGTTTTTTTGTTAAAAAATATAATATCCTGAACAGGTTACTGGATTAATAATATTATACCTAGGCTATGAAAAATTTTCGAAACAATTTTAATTTTGAGAAGTAGATGAACTCTGTGAACTACTTTAGAGTTTAAAAATAATAAAAGGTTTTTAAATTATTCTATAGTTGCAGTTGTAGTGGCATTCTTTATTTGTTGGGCCCCCTTTCACGCCCAGCGTCTCGTGGCTATCTATGGGACAACGGAGAACAATATTGCGAAGTCGCCGACGCTCCTGTCTGTCTACTCTTTCATCACGTACATGTCAGGCGTCTTGTACTACATGTCTACATGCATTAATCCAGTGTTTTATCATATCATGTCGTACAAATTCAGAGATGCTTTTAAGGTAACATTCACAAATAATAAATTAATTTTTATTATATAGTCCGAAATGTTGTTCATTTTTAATCCATTTTGTGGAATTATATTATATAATTATTTTATTATGTTGTTAATATTTTAAATTGTTCGCTCTGGCAACAAGGCAAAAGCCTGGCGTTGAGTTCCGCCTCACAACACGGAATACCTCCAAAAATTCAGCGGAAAGTGAGGAACGGAGTGTCTTAGCACTAGGTTCCCTCTGCTTACCCTGCTGTATGCGTATTCAAATTTTTTTCTTAACTAAATCTTGGCTTCAATAAAAACACGATAAGTACCATAAAACTAAGGTTGTGTCTAATCTTGAACCATAGCAGACAAGCAATGTTATTTTATTTTAATACTTTCAATATTTTTTTATTTGTAGAATACGATATCCCAATGGTTTTGTCGCGAAAATAACCGCGAACTAAAGCCACGATGTTCATACACAACCGTTCCTATTACACGACAATTCATACCGAGTGCATTACCATCAGGTAATTTTATTACACTAAATTCTTTTTGACGTGATATTGTCTCAGTTATAAAACGATATACGCTGATTGCACGCATGAAAAAGTATGACTTCTTGTCACGTTCCGCCTGGGCCGAGGGTGCAAGCGAGAGAGAGGCCGAATATTACACTTGAAACATCCCCTTTACCTTATTCTTTTCCTATTAATGTTATATCGTTAAAATCGACAAATTGAATTATTCTAACGGAATTATCATTATTTTGTATAATACAAAGCAGGAGTTAATTGCATATTACAATCTCAATCATTTAAATATGTAAATTGTTTTTCGGATTCTGTTATATAAAGTTGAAATCGATTTGTTTAATACGGGCCTTAGTGTGAGCTCGAAGATTATTATTAGTATAAAAACTTGTTAGGCTAATTTATTTTTAAATAACCCTCTTAATTATTTTAATAATTTTTGTACAGGTAATGCGGTTCAAAGAGAGACTGATAAGACGACTGATAACAGGAGATACGAGGAAATAAGTTCATCGCGAACGTGGAAAATTTGTGACAAGTGTAAAAGAACAATGAAAGCATCAGTTATAACTTACGATAATACGTGTTCTCATACGTTACAAGCGAATTCTAACGTAAACAAATAAATCAGCTTCACGCTGTATCCAGCACACAGTGAGTGGAGAGTGGCGCTCAACGCCACGCTTTGCTTTACGTTTTTAACGTAAGATTAATAGTTAATTAGTTTTTATCAAAAGTTTTATAATGCTCTTTTGCTTTTGTCAAATTCGAATTCGCATGAAGACCGACTCGCTGCATGCGATGCCTGCACGGTGACTAATTTAAAATGGAAATAATTGTTATAGGTATTATTTTAAAATTATAATAAGTTAGATTTTTATTAATGGATAGTTCCAAAAATTAATTATAAATATTTTTTAATTATAGTGTAATAATATTATTTTTTACCGACACGCATTTCTTTTCGGTGAGGTTTTAGGAGGAGAAAACCGTGACATATTTTTCCATTTACATCCCAATTAGGACCATAGAGTATTGAGTGGCGAGTACTCTTCCCTCCACCTACCTCTTAACAAGGAATTAGGAAAAAAGTTCATATTTTGTAAAACATGAGGTTTTTTTCCAATCCAAATTAAATTTTTTTCCTCAAAATAGTCAAATCAACAACCACCGCGCTGCCGAATACCATTTGCGCCCCGATGGTGCTTGTTTGGTGATTCATCATTTGATTTATGATTTTATATGACAGGGTAATATATGTACTTAGATATTTACTAGTTTTTAATTGTATACTAAGTAGTACAGTATTACGTACAAAATTGTTACTCCTGACTAATTGTTTATTTTGTTGAAAAAATATGAAATAAATAATTAATCAGTTAAAATAATTGAAGTAATTGTCGTTGTTGTGAATATGTGAAGTTATAAATGAATCAATATATATATTTTAAATGCATAGATCATTTAACCTTTTTGGAAAAGATTTAAGTGTTTTCTACAAATGTAATAAATAGTAGGTACCTACGTAACTTATAACTTTCACTGTACAAACAATTCAATTTTGTTTCATCATACAGACTGGTATTTTTTGTAATTATTATTAATAATGTAAAATTTATTATTAATAATGTAAAAATATGTATTATCTTATTATAAATTTATAATAATATTTTAAGATATTTTATTATTATATGTAAAGGATTATAATATCTAGGATTATAATTTTAAATGACTAATTTTAATAGTAAAGTAGTAAAAAAGATAATTTTAATGTATATGAGCTTATGCCAAATAAATATTCTTTGTATAAATATTGGAGTATAATACTTCAATGGCGGCGCCGGTCCTGATTCCATTCACGCAATTTCTCTATATATTTACAGATTTTTTGATATAAAAAGATGCTCTGTACGTGATTAATGTGTTAATATTAAGCTTCTAGTAAAAAAATAACCTTAGACTTTTTGGCAATACGTTTATTTTCTGAAAAAGTGTTATAGATAATTTTAATTAAATGTATACGTAAAAAATGTCAATATTATATGAATTTAATCTCCTAGAATACGATTTGTTGTCAAATATATTGAATGAAGTCCTCGTTACGTCCAATGTGTACATATAAATAATTAATTTATTGTTGTGACGCCAGAATCTGGTTACCTTGTGTTATCTGTGGTTATTTATTGTTAAATGGAATAAAATAAAAAAATTAAAAAATGTGTTATTAATTTCCAATACGTTTATGTGTGAGGAAAAAATATAAATAAAAATTCGACAGAATAAAGCCAAAAAAAGAAAAGCTAAAAAGTATCCATGTTGGCACCGACTCCAAAAATAACGAATTTTAAATAGTAAATAAATAACAATTATTTTATCTCTTATTTTTTAATTTTCAAGTAAAATAAGTAAGCTTTAACACAACAGTAATTTAAATAATGTTTTCTACAGTTCAGTTTCTGTTTAAGTATATAAAGAAAATTTTGATCTATTAACTTCTTTATTAGGATTATAGGAGAAATAAAGCGCAATTTTTATTGAGGGTTTTAATATCTTGGGGATTTGTACCCTCTTTCATAGTCCACTAACGGTAGGCCATCACTGTTACTATCCTCGTTACTATAAAACATACCTGTTATAAGTATGCAAATTAGCAAGAAAAGAATGGCTGTTAAACAAATTTAAAAAGATATATCCTAAACTGGCACTTAAAATGAAAAATTATAAAAGGAACCCAACAATCTTTATTGAGTACCTATTTAATAATACCCCGTTTTACACAGTTCTTTTTTTCATATTTATCAATCAATCAATACGGCATCTGGCTGTCGCTGTGGTGCTTTTTTGTTGTTGTTATGTCTTTAGTGACGACAGCAATGTTGAGACAAATCGATTCACATAAGAAACATCAAAATTCGTTTAGACACTACAACGCCACATATAAACAAACTAATGAATAGGTTACATATACAGACTGATTTATAGATAAACACATTAGTCATCTTTATGTCGCGCAGTCGGATAAAGAGAACAATGGGACACTTTCAATGTGTGTATAATCGAGAAATTTAGTTATTAAAGTTTAATTTAGTTTATAGTTCATATAATTTAATAAAAGTATACAAATAACAAAGCAATCATATTTTGTTTATCTAGAAATGTAGTTTATTTGAGAATATCCTCTGATATAAAGAAATAGGTTCTGTTATTACATAGTCGACCCATTATTATAATGTTTATAGGAGCAATTAATACGATTATAAAAGTAACTTGCTAATATTTTCGCAATAAGTGAATTTAATTTTAATTTTGATTTAATATTGATTTCAATTGCGGAGTTGAGTTTCGCCACCTTTCACACAATGCCACAAAAATTCGGCGGGAAATGGGGAACAGAGCGTCTCAACACTCAGTTCCCTCTGCCTATACTGCTATATGCGGGATATAGCGTGAAACTAAAAAAAATAAGGATTTAAGTGAATTAACACGTACGAGAAGGCTAATATATTAAATATAAGCATATTTTATTTATAATTTCAATTCACGTTTTTATTTTCTTATAGCAGAGTAAAGGAAGAGTAGAGAATCAGAGGAATAGAGGAAGAGTAGAGATATAACAGAGTAGTAGAGTACGTGTGGTAGAGTCACGTCGCCAGCAATGGCAACACGCATGGGCAGACTCG
>DWAP01005492.1:0-10096 GCA_018230625.1 Heliconius eleuchia | reverse complement strand
GTATATTAACTGCACGGAGCGTAGCAAGAAGTATATCAAAATCAACAGAGTTAAACACTGAAAAAAAGATAGCCTGAAGCCGGATGAAAGTAATATCATAAAATTATAGCAAAAATATTTTTTCTATTATTTTAAACTTTATCTGGATCTTTAACTTTATTTGTTTCCTTTATTTGTGTGAAACATGCAGCATACAAACATACGCGATTAATCCGATTAAGAGTTTTTTTTTAAATCTAAATTCACCTCAATAGAAGCTTCCTGTAAATTGGCAGAAGGAAGGCTGAAAGAGAGCGCCTCGTTCCATACTGGGTTGTTGATTTCTTTTCTATTGGTTTTCTTCTTCTTGACCCGCTTTCCATTAACTAGTAGATACACTTTAACGTAGACATCTAAAAATTTAATTTTTGATATTTTTGGTTATGTCATTGAAAAAGTCTTATTTGTTCGAATGAAATATGGACTTCCTAATATATCTATGCAAAACAAGCAATTCCTGATTGATTTCGAAATGATGGTACATTAAGAAAATTATTATCTTAAAGTTATTTATATATAATTATTAGTAGAAAGTTAAGTAAACATTTAAAATATGAAGGCAGTGGAAATATGATAAAATTTAAACTAAATATAAAGATTTCGTATATAGGTTTCTGTAGAGTTAAATTTTAGGTAGTACTGGGTAAAATACCTAAAGCATCCTTGCCCTCTTGAGGTGGCAATAGATTCCTAGCCTTCAATACAACAACAGTTAATCTTTCAGCAGATGGTAGAAACGAGAGAGACAGTAAGAGTTCTTGTAGTTCTTCTGGTGGTCTTCTTTCACGTGACAACTCTGCCCATATTTCTGCCCCGCCTGCCACTTCGACGCGTGATAGTGAAACTTTCGCTGAACCCATAACTTCATTGCGGGAAAACCTTAATATTAAATTACCTATTTAATATTTTACTATAATTATAAGTTATAAATATAACAATTCATAAATTTCAAAATAAAGGTTATTATCGTAAGAAATATAATTTTTTTTAAAGATTTAAAAACAATTTAAATGCTTTAAATTGCTTTGAATAAGAGTTATATATATACAACGAAAAAGATAAAATTAAGTAGGTATTTAAAGTTCATTATAGCGTTTACATATACACTAAATTAGTTTATATATTTTTTTTCAGATTTACGCTATATTCCACATATAGCCGGGTAGACAGAGGGAGTCTAGAGTTAAAGATACTCGACATTGCGTATTGAATGGCAAAACTCAACGCCGCACTGTGCCTCGACACCAGAGCGAAGAAATTAAAATATAAAAAAATTTAATTTCCTCGAGTAGGAATAAAACCCACAACCACTCACGATTACAGTCACACACTTGTGCCCCTAATCCACGACTGGCCTCAAATTCAAAGATTTATATTAAAATAAAATTAATTTATAAACATTAAGATTACCAATACTGACCTGTCATAATCAAACACTTGTAACAAAAGCGTTTTATCGGCGAGCTCGTCGTGGGACACGGGGAACTTGAAATGCTGATCGAAGAAGGGGTTCGCCTCGTTCCTGTGGACCGGTGTCTGCCGAACCCGCGTATCCACTTCGGGAAGTAAGGTCACTCGCACGTAAGGGTCGTTGAAACCACCCGCTTCATATCCTGCTAGGTCGTGAGCTGGAAATTAAAGCAGTTTTGTGATATACGGACTTGTATCTTTTGAGCTAAATTAGATTATATTCGATTTAATGACTGATTATATGTATCTATTATAATAATACCATATAAATAGTTATGCTTTTATAATAGGATATTTTAAGTCATGAGATTTTTATTTTTAATATGCTTCAAAAAAGGACGGTTTATGCATTTATATAAATATTTCTATATGAATTATGTCTAAAAAAAGTATTTTTGTATAATCACGACATACGTATGTTTTTGTTCAGAGTTGTTGACAGAGCATAAAGCGAAAACTTTTAGAAGCGCTACGGCATTTAAGGACTTTACTAGTTATTTTAACGATTTTATAAATTATTTTTACTTCATCCTTTTACCTTAGACGTTGAACATTTATAACTTTTAAGCTCGCAAGTCCGTCATAATGTTAAGTCTACGTAAACAAAGACTGGTAAAGTTTAGGAGTTATCACCATGCATGTGCAAACATATAAAGTGATATGATGATAGTAAAGTTAAAACATATTTGATTTATATCCAGAGTTCGATTCAGATATAGATAAATGCCTGTGTAATAATGTTGAATCTTTCATTTTCTTGGTATGTAAAGGATTATAATTATTTTCGTCTTTACTATGCTCACCGATTTAACAAGATATCGCTATTAGTAATAACTTACTGGAAAGTAAGAAGTAACAGGGCCCCAAATACTCAAATTCAAGTGGGAATTCACTTTCTGGGTTCACATCGACTTATGCTAAGGGGGCACTGATTAGAATCCACTTAAAATGACTTCCTTGACACAGAAAATATAGAGCGATTTATAACATTAACATTGATATATTATAGTTACAATTGTGAATTCTTTTTTTATAATATTTTAAATTTTTCTAATCCACTTCCGCGTATGTGATCATACGTATTTAGTTAAAATGAATTAGACAACTTAACTAAGTTGAAAAAACAAGAAAAATAATTGTCGTAGCAAAAAGATCGACAGGGGGAGCCTACTGTTAAGACACCCCTCTCCCCACTTTCCGGAACTTCGCCTCCATACCCGAGCGAAGAAATGAAAATATTCAATATTTCGTTTTGTCGAGTAGGAATCGAAGCCACAACATGTCGCGTTTACACATACATGCTTGTGCCCCTACGCCACGACTGGCTTAAAACACTATAAACATATACTTTTTAAATCCTTACTAGGCCTATATTTACAATCCTTATAAAATTTTCCCAGCACAACGTAATGATAACCTTTATAGATTGCAGAATTTAATTAGCGCTTCATAATTTATTAATGGTAATTCTAATTAAGATTTTAATTAAACTAACCTTCGATTAAATGGACCTCAAGATCTGATCTATCGAAATCATATTTCAGACGTAAGTGGATCCTCCCTAATGAAGGGCCTGCGCCCTCCAGTTCAATGACGAGAGGGGCCTCTCTCTTCGTATAAAGATCTGGCTGTAGAGCTCCAAGGGCGCTTATAGTGGCACTCGCGCCAGGACTCAGAGGCACCCCACTGCTGCTTTCCACTAAAGAATTGCTTCGGTCTATTCGTCTGAAAAATATGCGATTTTTTTAAGTTGATCAATTATATCATTCTAATATTATAAATGTGAATGTAATTTGCTTGTTACGTTTCATATAACTTTAAAGATTTGATTATCATGTAACTTTGTATACATATTCTTAGAGGTGCTAGAAAGGACATAGGATATTTTTTAATATACAAAATTTAAAATCTAAAAAAATAAATTTATTTTGTTACATGTATATATTTAAAAAAAAACATTTTCTTATGTTGACATAAGAAAATGATGTTTTTAAAACTTCTATACTATTTTTATAACGCTAATTGGGATTGTTTAGATGACACGGTAATCTTAGAAATTATTGATTTAAATAGAATAATTAGTTTTGTGTTGGATATTCCATCCATGTAGGAATGCTAAGGTACACATATTACATCACGATATAAACAGATGGTGTAGAGACATAATAAAAAAAATGCAAGATTAGAGAAAGCTTCCGCGCGTCAGTCTCATAAAACTACGCATAAATTACATGTGTGAGGATTGTTCTCCTTCAAGAGTTCTAAGTAAAAGTTCATGACAGCAAATGTCTACCTTCTAAGGATAACCCACCATTTTAATACACAAAAAAGGTATAAAAGGATTTACAGAACTTTTTTAAATACATTAGATATTATGTCCGTTTACTGTATGTGGGAGACATTGTGTGTTGTCTCGGAGGACTCAACGCTGTGCTTTGCTCGGCACCAGAACGAAGAAATGACGGTAAGCGATCACCGCCGCCCACGACCTCGTGTAATATCAGAGGAGCTACAGGTGCATCTTTGAGGCGGAGATAGACACGCATTTTAAAGGTACCCAAGTTGTATCGATATGGAAGCACTGCCGCAAGTAGTCCATTCCACCGTTGTGTGACTTGTGGAAGGAAGTACCTAAGAAACCGCATAGTAGTGGAGTCCTACGTAACCGGATGATGTGGATGATATTTCTGATTGTGACGTATCGTGCGATTGGAAAACTCAGCAGTAGGTAGCAGGTTAAACAGCTCCTTAGAATATTCCCCATGATAAAAGCGGTAGAAAAAGCAAAGGGAGAAGACATCTCTATAGAAAGCCAAAGTGTCAGTGCCTTTTACAGATCATTGAATCCCCAACTAAGATGGATGCGATCAAATGTATCAAGCTGATACTATCTGGAGCCTATACAGAGTCAATCGGTGTTTTTTCGTAAAGTATTGTCTCGCTCTGCTGATGACTTCCACTTTCTTTGAGGCCCAACTTTGAGGCCAACTTGCCTTTGCTTTCCAGATGATCGTGATACTGGCAGTTACTTAAATCTGAAGTCCCAATGAGCTGAGCGTGGCTATAAGGGGAGTGTTTTGAAAACCTGGCGACATGATAAATGAGTTTTAAACTATTTTAGCACTGGTCGGCGTTTGCCCGAGAAAGACTTGCGTGGATGGAGTATTATATTAAAAGCATCCACTGTGCTATCATATTCTGTTTCCCATTTTCCGCCGAATTCTGGAGTTATTGCGTGTTGAGTGGCGGAACTCGTCACCAGAGCGAAGACATGAAAACATAAATTTAAATAAATATTGAATTTCCTCGAGTGGCAATTGAACCTACAACTAGTGGAGTTTACAGTCACACACTTGTGGCCCCGCCGTCACGACCGACCCCGTTGTTATATTTATATAATTTCTATTAACAATTAAGTTAAGTAGATATTTCTCCTTATATACATTCATAATAGAACACACCCATATCTCGCATACTCCAGCCACCACCGCCGTCATCAAGCCGTAACCCGTAATACAGCCATTAATATTTAACCAAGCCATGGGACGTCTTTGAAATATATATTTCACAAAGTTAATAATGTACCAACACTCGTGACGCCTGTATTATTTAACAATTCAACATTTGCTTTGTCGTGACCCCATTTGACATTTAATTTCAACTTGATTTGTAAAATCTTAACACCGGTATCGCGAGTAAATTATTTTGGAAAATATGTATCCTCAAATATTATGCTGTTTTGTGTTATATGCAAATAAAGTTAGATTCGTGCTGTGTCCTGCATATAAAAGGATAGGCAGAGGGAAACTAGTGTTAAGATATTCCGCTATTCATTTTCCGTCGATTTCTCCGAATTTGAGTGTTGAGTGACGGAACTCGTCGATGGGTGTTTGGCTTGATTCCAGAGCGAAGAAATAAAAATATTAATAAATAATAATTAACTTTCCCGAATGGGGATCGAACCCACAACCGTCATGCTACAGTCACATTCTTGTGCCTGCACCACGTGGAATAATAAATATATATGTATTATAACGATATACGGATTATAATGACGCAGTTCAAATGGGCTTAATTTAATCTTAATTTAATTCGGTATTAATGTGGTAAATAGCATTGTTAAAATTTTGAAGAGTAGGTACACAAGCTTGTGACTGAAAACGACAGGTTGTGGGTTCGATTACCACTTGAGCAAAATTAATTAAATATTTAATATTTTCATTTCTTCCATCTGGTATTTACGTATAGCGCGGCGTTAAGTTCCGCCACTCAATACTCAACGCCTTCAGAGTTCGGCAGTAGGAAGGGAAGGCCAGAGTGTCCTAACAGTACTTAACTCCCTTCGTCTAAACTGTGAAGCTAGAAAAAAAATAGCTGAAATTAAAATAGGTCAGATAAAAACGAAGCCAAATATGTATCTTTTGCCACAGCTCCACCCGA
Organism: Heliconius eleuchia; assembly: GCA_018230625.1. Classification (NCBI taxonomy): domain Eukaryota; kingdom Metazoa; phylum Arthropoda; class Insecta; order Lepidoptera; family Nymphalidae; genus Heliconius; species Heliconius eleuchia. The sequence goes on along the minus strand of DWAP01005492.1, from coordinate 4,147 downwards.
TTTCCAATTTGTGATCCACGCACATCCTGGTTTTTTTTTCTAACAAACATTTTTGCAATTTTTTAAATTTCACCATACTCGTCTCGTCCATCAAAAAACCATTTTGTTTACAGTTAAAATTTAGGAAAAAATATATATTATTTATATATTTTCAGCCAATATGAATAACAGAAATTGGTACAACTGAGCTCAACCGAGTGAGAGTTATATCGATTACGCTTTAACCATAGAACATATTACAGGGTCCTGAATTATAAACGAAACGCACGTCTATTAATAGTCGTTCAATTAACCCGTTGGCATATAGTAACCGAGGCCACTCGCGGCGCAGATCGACAGGTGTGTGACTGTAAACGCGACTGGTTGTGGGTTCGATTCCAACTCGAGGAAATTAAGTATTTATTTAAATTTTTAATTTTTTGCTCTGTTGTCGAGGCAAAGCGCGATGTTGAAATCTACCACTCAACACGCAATACCTCAAGAACATGGTGGAAAGTGACGAACGGAGTGTCTTAACAGTAGGTTTCCTCTGCCTAGCCTGCTGAGTGTGATATATAGCGTGAAGCTGATTTTTATATAGTAATTACATGGGCAAAGACGGTTTGTTAGTACAAAGTAATGAGTGGAGTGTCAGAAGAGGGACCGAGTGCGCAAATTGAGTTTATATCAATTTATGAGGGACACGCCCGCCTAAGATTGATTCTCGGAGCGGAAACTTTTGCGTATCCGATATTCTGGGACAAATATTTAAGCTTGACATCATAATTTAACATTATCTATAAATATGAAACGTATACATAAATATTGATTTTTTTGGTTCCAAAGTGGTTCATTTGTAACGTGTGCTCTTTTTTTAAATAATAATTTACTCCCCCGAGTAGGAATCGAATGCACAACCGTCGCGGTAATCAGACATTTGTTCACCTGCGCCAAATACTAGCATAAATTGTAAATTAATTATTTATTTTCATCAAAATAACCTTTCGATTAAACATTTATGTCAACTCGTCAATCATATTTACCTATGGTCCATATGAAAAACGGATAAATTGTTAAATCCACTTTTGCCGTAAGCTATGTAGGTATGCGACGTAAATAGATCAATTGAAAATTTGATTATATAAAAATAACTATTTTGTATTTTGCGTTTAAATTTTCCGCACTAAACTGTTTGAACAAAAATGAAAATGTATATGTCGTGTTCTTTCAGAAGCTTAGTTTAGTACAAATATAATAAAAAAAACGGTTATTAACCCTTAAAAAGAAATACATTTACATTTTATTTATATTAAAATAATAACATAATTTACTGCAGAAGAGAATGTATACTTATTGTAATCCCATAACGATATCCAATTATTATTTACCTATTGTTTTACCTACTACTCTTAGGCGGTTGCGTATTTTTTTTTAACGTTACTAAAAAAATATTTTTCTTTCTTAAATATGTAACTATAAAAATGTTAAAAATATTGTATCATTGTCTAATACCAAGCAAAAATCAAAATATCAAATAACAAAATAACTTGAACCTACTTTCGATCTACTTACCGTGGCGGCATTAGCAATGGGGATAAGCATCTCGGTGGTACATGTCTCGGGCTAGGAGGAGCAGGACTATCAGCTAAGGATGCTAAAGACCCATGAGCCATGGGAGCCGCCCGTACATCAAGGGAAGCTGCTCGTAGTGGTGATGGGGAACGCGGTACTCCAGCCGCACCGGCCTCTAGAGTACGACCGTCTGGAGCGAATGTACGTATTGCAGGTGATGAACCGCGATGGCTCTGGAACAAAATTTGATTAACTTATTATTGGTTTCCGAACATCTATTTTTAAATTAATAAGCAATATAAATAAACGCGGCGTTGGATACCGCCTAGGTTCCCTCTGCCTACCCTGCTGGGTGCGGGATACAGCGTGAAGCTGATAAATTAAATATAATTTTAATGATAAAATGCAGTCGAACTTCGCTTTGACATGGAAATGCTATTGTCGTGCAGAGGAAAACCGTTTGAGGGTATTTGACACACTCAGGGAAATGAATTAATTTAAGTTGTTAAGTTTTACCTCTCAACACGCAAAGTCTTGAATTCAGACGGGAAGCGGACAACAGTACTGTATTCCCCGCTTTTTTACACTAGGATTTCTCTCTCTCCTCTGCTTTGCAGAATGAAGAGTGAAATTAAAATAAAATATATCTGTAATAAATCTTAACATTTTATTAGTTTTGTGTGCTTTAAAGAATTATTTTGATGATAAAGATACTTATGTACTTAGAAAGTTTCTAGGCACAGCTATAGTCGTTTATAAGGCACCTGTGACTTTAAGTCCTACTTCTAAAAGTAATAAACTTTGTAATGATAGTTTTTATATTAATTTGACTTTATTTTTATTAATAACATAAAGAAAATAGAATATTATTGTGTAAGCCATTTACTATTGATTTTCAATAAAAATTATAGCTTTTAAAATTATTATTTAAGGATGTTATATATTTGAGGCCAGTCGTGGCGCAGTTTGTGCCCACAAACTAACCTACAACCTACAAGCTGTCGCGTTTACAGTTACTGTAAACGCGACAGCTTGTAGGTTAGAGCCCCACTCGATGAAATGAAATATTTAATATTTCTTCTCTTCTTTATTTTTTCTCTTTTGTGTCGAGGCAAAGTGCGGCGTTGAGAAGAAGAAAAAGCACTCACGCGCAATGTCTCCAGAATTTAGCGGAAAATGGGGAACGGAATGTCTTAACACTCCCTCTGCCTACTCTGCTGTGTGAGTGATACAACGTGAAGCTGAAAAAAATTTATAAATAAAGAAAATAGAATGTATAGCAGAATATTATTGTATTAGCCACTTAGGTACTATTAATTTCCAATGATAATCATCGATTATACAATTATAATTTAAGAATGTTATACATATATTTATAATTGCTAAAGCCGTTTGTTATTGATTAATTCGCTTAATAAGCTCTTAATTAGCTGCAGTGGTATCAGTACGTCGTATACTAGGGTGATTGATTTTAAGGTTCGTGAGATATATTAGATGCACATACAGATATTATATTTTGTATTTAAATTCTAAAATATTAATTAACTAAAATATCAAACAGAAGTTTATGGTTATAAATGGAATTTATTAAATAGTTAAAGTTGAGGACGTCTTCGTCCGAGTGTCTAACTGTAAAAGCGAGATTGGAGGTTGGATGCCTACTCTAATCAATACGCAGTGTCTCGAAAGGTAGGTGAAAAAGCGGGACTGCCAGTAGGCCAGTCGTGGCACAGTGGCACAAAATGTGACTGTAAAATTCACTGGTTGTGAGTTCGATCCCCACATGAGGACATGAAATATTTATTTACATTTATATTTTCATTTCTTCGCTCGATGGATTCGGTGCCGAGGCAAAGTACGGCGTTGAGTTCCGCCACTTGACACGCAATGCCTCTAGAGCTCGGCGGAAAGTGGGGAATGGAGAGTCTTAACACTAGGTTCTTTCTGCCTACCCTGCTGTGAACCGCTATTCTTATCGTACAAAGCATAAACCCTAGGTTAAAGCTTCTATTCAGAAATAATGAATAAAAATCATTTAACGACTTTAAAAGCTATAATTTTTATTGACGAGTATATAATTGGCACGAAGTGAGGTTAATTAATATTAAAACACAACAACATTCGACGCAGCCAGGTGTACTGACGCACAAATTTATTGTTTTACTGTTTTATTCCTCACTGGCGCGAATAGAGAGACCAGGAGAGAAAAAAACCTATATTATTCTTTTTACCGTATAGTGGTACCCCACTGACTGGCTGATAGAACCTAGTGTTACGACACTCCGTTCCCCACGCGCCGTCTTATGTTCGAGACATTGCTTTCTGAGTGGTCGAACTCATCACCACACTACCAGAGTGGGGAATTGAAACTAATTTTAATATAATAATTTTGCTCAGGTGAACAAAAATACCATAGCGCTTACTTGCGCGGATATTAATTTATATATCGAATTTCTATAAATTATTAATCTATATTTTACTTAAATATTCTATTAAATAATAATAAAGAATGGATATTCTAGGGATAGTAGATCCGAGGCTAGTCGTAGCGCAGCGGCACGAAGTGTGACTGTAAAACCGACTGGTTGTGGGTTCG
>DWAP01005491.1:0-10096 GCA_018230625.1 Heliconius eleuchia | reverse complement strand
TTTAAGTAAATATTTCATCTCCTCGAGTGGGGATCGAACCCACAACCAGTCGGCTAGTCGTGCCTCTGCGCCACGACTGGCCTCTATATCTATATGTATTCTTTTTTTATAGGCCGGTCTGGGCGCTGCCGCGCAAGCGTGTGTGACTGTAAACGCGACGGTTGTGGGTTCAAATCCCTCAGGGGAATAGATTATAATTTGAGTTTCGTTCTCAATAAGTAATGCTTTGAAAATTCTACGGAAAGTGGGGGACAGTGTGTCTTAACTCTAGGGTCCCTCTACCTACCCTGTTATATGCGGAATACAGCTCACAGTTGAAAACATAATATATTCGATATAAAAAAAGATGTATTTAGTAGGTTTCACTCACACAAACGTACATATACCGCTTCAATTAACTTTATTAGGAAGAGTACATTGTTTCCTTCCAAGAACGATGCCAATTAGTCACCATTGTAATTAACGTTTCTTTTGTAGCCATCCGCTTCTTTTAGATAATCTTGAAGTAATTAGTTACTAAATGGAATAGATTTGACAAAACATGTAAGTTTTCGAAATTGAACCCAATCTAATACAAAATTGATCTACTTTGTAAGCCTTTAGATGTCCAACATCTATTATTATGACGATAACAAAATGAAACAACTTGAACTTGAATGATCAAAGATTAGTAAATTAGTTGCGGAACTCAACTTCGGAGCCAGTTCAGTGAAGAATTAAAAATATTTTGATTTCCTTGAGTAAGAACCGAACCCGCAAGAGTTGCAATTACAATCAGACGCTGTGCCGCTGCGTCACTACGGTCTTAATAGATAGCTGATATGTTTTGATCGGCGTTGAGTTCTGCCACTCAACACGCAATACCTCCAGAATTCGACAGGAAGTGGGGAACGGAGTGTTTCCTCTGCCTATCCTGCTATATGCGGGATACAGCATGAAGCTGATATTTTTTATATTTTACGTGACGTTATTTTAAAACGTATTTACTTTGCACTTAAATTGCAATATATAGAGACATCGCGAATGCCAATTAATAAAAAAACATACGTATACGAATATATGAATTATGTTGTAAGTGAAACAATAAAAGCGATTTGATGTAACAGTATAAATATTTTGGGCAGTTTCAATACTATTTAGAAAGCGTAACTTGACATGTCTGCATTCGACGCAAAATTTTTTTTATTCATTTATTTTATTCATAGAAATAATACTCGTACAGCTAATTAGATATTTTAAATAATTTAAATATTGCCAGGCCAGTGATGGAGCAGGGGCAGAAACGTCTGACTGTAAACACGACAGGTTGTGGGTTCGATTCCCACTCGAGTATTTTTATTTTGGGCTGTTGTTAGAGGGAAATCGCGACGTTGAGTTCCGCCACGCAATGCCTCCAGAATTCGGCGGAAATGGGAAGCGGAATGTCTTAACATTAGGCTCCCATTGCCTACTTTGCTACGTGCGGGATTCTTTGCCTAGGCAGTTAAATTTATAGATTTAATCGACAACATGCCTGATTAAATTGTAATTGTACATTCTACGCAAATGCCTTGGCACACGGCGCTTTTACCGTAGTCGATACAGGACTTCTTGTGATAAAATAATGCTTACGAGCAATTTACATACCTTTCTTTTATATATAAATTTATATATATAAGTACAATGTAAATGTTTTGCTTTGTCATATTATTATCTATCTATACATCTCACTTGGAGTCAGTTGTGGCGCAGGAACACAAGCGGGTAAATGTAAACGCGACAAGTAGCGTGTCCAATTCCCACACGAGGAAATTAAATTTAAATATTAAATATTTTTATTTCTTCGCTTTTGTGTCAAGACAAAACGCGGCGTTATGTTCCGCCACGCAATACGCAATGCCTCCAAAATTCGGGGGAAAATGGGTAGCGAAGTGTCTTAACACTAGGTTCCCTCTGCCTACCCTGCTACGTGCGGGATACAGCGTGAAACTAATAATAATAAATAAATATCTAAACAAATGACTATATACAATAATAATAATATTTTCTTTGCTACATTTTACGTAACTTATCAAATACTTTATTATTTCATTAACAAAAAGTCTTATGATATTATCATAATAAGATTTCTTCATTATGTATTTAAATATAGTAGCTATAAGTAAAGAACGAGCGTTATTACCAGTAAGCGTTTAGCAAGAATCGTTGCGGTATCTCGTGTTATCGGCTTCCTTGAACGTTAGGGAAGCTTTTAGCGTCGATACGTATTTCGAAGTTTGTCGCTTAGCTTCAAACACTCGGCTAATGCTTAATCTTACTAACGAATTATTTACGGTGTATTTTACTTGGTGGCGACGCATTGGTACAAGCGTGCGACACTAAACGCGACAGGTTGTGGGTTCGATTCGGCACTTGAAGAAATTAAATATTTAATATTTTCATTTTCTCTGGTAACCATTCAAAAGCATTTAGTTGAGTTTCGCCCCGAAACATGTAGTTCATCCAGAATTTGGTGTTTCTTCCAAATTCGAATAAACGTAATAAATAAAAAATATAGTTGTTGATTCAAAATACATACATGCAGCGTACGAAAATGTATATTACGAACAGTAAAGTTACACACGGCTTAGCATGAGCTACCACACATATAAACAATTTCATACAAGTTAATAAAAAATGTTAAAAAAAGTTTTTTTTTAACAATGTGCTGTACATTGTTAAAAAAAATCTTAAGAGTTGGCAGGTTTTAAGTTTTGACTTCGAGCGAGTCGAGAACTCAAGACATTACAAATTTTTCAATGTTACTTTTTTTTTCATAACAGTCTCATTGCTATTATTTTATATAATTGTTTTTTAATACGAAAATCGATTGTTATCTGTTTTATCAAGTTCTACTAACCGATTGCAAAATAGTGGAAGATAAAGTATTGACTACTTTATGTTACTGTGATTATTAGACATTTTTGCACATGACGCAGTTAATACTCGTGGGTATTTATGTTTGATATGTTTCTTGCCACATCATAAACATAACACCGTCGTATTGCAATTACCTCTGATTGTTGTCGATTCAAAACTCGTAAAGTTAATATTGAGCTCCGTCACTCAACTCGCAATATTCCACTCGTTTATCGGTAAGCATAAAATAGAGAAGATAAGCGAAGGTAAAATTAAATCATAAATATTTAACATATTGATAATTCATTACAATAATTTAAAATAACATTACTGAAGTTAGTTTGTTTCACGGGAGGATATCATATATGGCATTGCTCGTGTAAGCGCTAACTACAAAAACTCGTCAGGACCCTTTGAGTTGTTAAGACTGATTTCGCCAAACGGATATGATGTATTTTGGTATTTTAGTATGTTAAGTTATGTGATCTCGGGAACGATATGGTTTATATCTGATTGTTTTACATTACGACGTTTTTTATTATGTTCGTAAAAAATCGATCCTTGAATTTTTAATGAATAAAGTATAAAATTTTATAACTTTGTACTTTGAATAGAATACTAATTATTAATTTGTTAGTACATGATAGAAATATATTATGACATTCAATCTTATAACGTGACTGAAAACATAAAAAGAAACGACTAACTTCTTTTTTTAAGAAATTACTAAAAAGACTAAAGTATTTACGTATATGGGCGTGGGAATCGGTGGACAGGTATCCCCACCGCAGACTAGGCTGATACCTCAAACCTATTTCTAACAAAAACTAATTTTGGTTGAATAAATAAAAACCTTTAAACAAAAATATCAGTTCGAAAATAAAATCAACTTCTCCTGGAACAATAAATACGATATCGGAATCTAAATACGCCCATGTCTACGTCTTTAGACTCTATCTGCTCATTTCGACTAAAACTTAGATTACATATACGTTGAAAGCACGTCGTTAAGCTCCGCCGCTCAACACCTTGTCCCTCCAGAATTCGGCGGAAAGTGGAGAACGGAAGTGTCTTAATGCGAAAGGAGTGACTTACCTTTCTTTATGCGGGATGCAACTTGATGCTAAACAACAATTATCTGTAAGATTATGAAGATACCTTCAGATATAATCAAGTTTCTAACAAAAAATATTACTACTACTTTTTTCTATTTATAATATACCAATACTCTTCTTATCATTCTTTACCCTAATTTCTTTAACTCTATTGTGGTGATTTTTCGTGCAATATACCATTTTTCTTATATCACAAAAAAGGAAACAAGATTTCTTTTAAATGCGACTCGTTTTTTATGTAATAATATATATTACAGGAAAAAAATGCAATCATATTCTTCGTAAATATTGTTGTTTTCGATATTTTACATTCCGTTAGTAAAAGTGGAATCAATGTCATTGTTTAATTAAAGCCATGATAAGAAGGTCATAGATGATACTCATAAATTCAAGTTAATGCAAATAATATTTCGTAAAATGGCGATTTATTTTGACTAATTCTTTACAGGAAAATTTTTGTAAATTGTTTTTATTTTATTATAAATGATATATTTTACAGTTTACTTTCTTTTTTTGATAAATTTTGGTCATCATCACATGCGAACTTCAATTAATAAGTGATTTAATTTAATATGTCGAATGGAGTTTTCAGTATTTACGGGTAATCTTTACAGTAATGATAGATTTATTTCTGCAACATTAGTCTACACTATCGTTATCCATTTCTACGCAATTACGTTTTTCCTCGTAGATTATTAACATTTGTCGGATGCCCTAAGGAATTATTTTAATTGAAGTTAGCTAATAACGTAAGTGTTTTAAAATTCCACATACCAAGACATATTATGAGAACTATAAAAAAATAAACATGACGAACTGCAATACGCCTAATATGCGAAACGAATATTGATAAAAAATATATTCGATAGAAGAATCCGCCTTGTTTGAGGTAAAACCATTCATTCGCTATGTAATTAACTTTGTGTGTATATAATTTTTAATTGTCGAACGCAAGAATGTTCGATTTGACACTAAAATAATAGAGACCTAAAAAAAATGCTATAACACCTTGTTTATTTTTAGTTTTATGTGGTAGGTTAACCGAATGACTGAACGCTGCAAGGCTAGCCTACCTCTTACTACAATATAATATTTCAGTAATTTATGTACATACATACATATCAAATTGCCAGTCGCGGTTGTTTTTGCGTTTAGCTAGTTAATTGTGTCGATATCGGAAATATCGTACATACATGACGCTACTTTATTATGCTTATATTTTTTTAAATGATTTGTAAATGTTGACGACGAGCTACTCATAGATTTTAATAAAATAAATGTAATATTTTGTGCTAGTAGTTTTAAAGAGTCATAGAGTCATATAGTGCTAGTAGTTTTAAAGAGTCATAGCAGTCAAATATAATATTGTTAGAAATCGGAAACGGTTATCGTTTTAAAAAACACGATAAAAACACATATCGTCTATATGTTCTGAATTATTTGAAAAGTTCTTTCTTTGTTCTCGTAATTGCAATAAGTAGTATGTATCACCTATTAACAATACTTCACACTAGTTTCCTTTTGATAAGGGCCGTTGCCTTCAAGCAATTGCCTCCAAAAGACACAAGTCCACTGCTTCTATATTCTTTTTCACCAACATCTATCCTCTTTTACACGAGTTTGCTAACAATATAAATATTTTCAATTATAATAAAATAAACTTAACCAACATGAACGTGTCAGAAAGATCACGCAATATAGATGGAAATGCGTACGGTAAAGTTACAAGGTTAACTTAATATAAATTCGTTTCAACCATTAGAGTCCTCGATTTTATTGGTTTGAACAAATTTATTTCGCCACTCTGCGTTTTGTTCTCCTTTGCCTTAATTTACCATTTTTTACGATCAACATAAAAAGTCTCGAGGAAATCTTTTTGTTTTCAAAATACGCTAGGTTGAAATACGAGCTGGGGAGATTTAGCTTGCGTGAAATATGAACCCTTAAGATACCTAATTTCTTGAACCATTTTCCGAATTGAAAAACTCACTCAGCGGCAACCGCAGGCGATTACTCGTCTTTATATAGTTACATGCAAAGGGAAGTGGGTCCGAGGGGATCCGGACGCCGTGGTAGCGTTCAGCCACATAAATAATCGAGAGCTTTAGAATATAACCGCACGTTCGCTCAGCGATATCAAAGAAAAGTTGAATGAAATGAATTGCTGAGCAACCCGCGGGGATACTCAACATTCGTAAACCTATATTTAATATCGATTGCACATTTAAATTATAAGTTGTTAGAAGGAGACTGAATTTGCAAATGGAATGTGTAAAAATATAGTAATTATTATTGAAGAAGAAATGAAAATATGAATTTAAATAAATATTTCATTTCCTGAAGTGGGGATCGAATCCACAACCAGTCGCGTGTGCCTCTACGCCACAACTGGTCTGATGGTTAAACAGAGAGAGAATAAAACATAAAATATATCTCACTATAGGAAATACAAGCTTATAAATGTAAATGAATAGTGGTGTAGCTAAATATAAATTACTAAATGTACTGTCATCATGTGAATGCCATCACTACCGTCAATTTTCCGCTCGGTATCATCTACAAATAGCGTGCGCGTGTTCTGTTTCATTTCAGTAAAATCATACAGATCTTATAATATGAAATCAACGAAAATATATATAAAACAAATTTTATGAATTCCATTTATAAAGGTCTTACCTCCTTTTATGGGTCATGTATACTGAATGAGTATAAAGTAAAGGTATGATAACCCTCATATCGTGATAACATTAGTCGTGCACGTCAAACCAGCATTCAAAGGCGATGCGGCCGCTCAAGGTAACCGTTTTCAGAGACCTGATCTCATTACGATAGTTCTGATATTCGGCACCCTCGGGCCGAAACATATCGCCACAGATAGAGGAGCCTGTGAGACTCGTGCAATGAATTAATTTGCCTTTCGCCATTATGTGAACTAGATAGCAGCCAAGATAAGATGTGCCCGTTCCACGGTATGCTTAGTGTTGTTCGGTTGGTTTATATGGAAACATGCTAATTTGTCAAAATTTGCGATCTTAGATATGCTGTATAAGGTTTTCAATACTTCACATATAGCTGGAGATAAGAATGATTTAATAGTAGGCTCGGGAGATGTACGAACGACAATTTACGAGGTTCGTCGTGACAACAGTGAGATTCACTGTTCACTTCGAGATACGGCGAGAGGACTATTATGTAGGTGATGAATAACGGTTGGAGTGTGTTCGAGTGTTTGAATGTAATTTTCACAATAACGTACATATATACATATCCTGAAAAGGTTCCAAAATAGGTGTTTTTTTAAACAATAACTATTTATATCAAAGAAGTTTCAAGATACACTTTTTCTTAGAATTTTCTCCACCAAATACACAATAATAAAAAAAATCAACACAACAAGAATTGAATATCCTATTATACTAATCTATTCGCTAATCAGTACAAGTACGGGCTGTAATGCCGTTCAGAATGCTTCTAAGTTTTTCTCATTTATCTTAACTGTTGTAATTTGTAATAATTAGGAGAACCATACGCTGGTAATGTTTCTCATCATTTCACTTTACTGGTTCTGTGTACGACATCAGCAAATTCATTCTTAAAAATTTTAATGTTTTGTATTAAAATAATTCAAATTATTCTGATCAGTCCAATTTGGACTGTTGTTTGTCGTTTGGGTGAAAAACTTTATTTTCATTGTAACTAGGGTACTATTCAGTATGTTATGGAATAGATAAATCGTATTCCTCTGTGTGTTCCTATAAATGTGACTGTAAACGCGACTGGTTGTGGATTCGATTCCCACTCGAGGAAATGAAATATTTATTTAAATTTATGTTTTAGTGACTGAGTGTCTTAGCACTAGGTTCCTTCTGAATATGTCCCTGCTGTGTGCGCAATACAGCGTAAAGCTAATTTATTAATTTATTTTTATATTCACATTTCAGGAGTTAACAAAATATTTAATATTGACTGCATTAAAAAACGGACGTACAACTTATTACTTAAGTGAATTGTTGAGCTAAATCTAAAGTGACATTCATTGTGGGACATACATTTTTCGATAAGAAGTTCTTAATGAAATACGTCGTACATACCTTCGTATCTACATTAAACATTACCCCCTGTCGCGACGTACCGTGCTTCGTTTATCACATTATCTTAATCGATTTTGTCTGCATTCGTAATTTCTCTTTTAGCTTCCACATACATACATACTACATGTCTGTAGCTATTATCGCCGAAACTTCACTCCCGCCATGTCACTCTAAATATTAAATCTCATTATTGGTTTTTGTGTGATGTGTACAGCCGAGTAGATTTTCGTCGCGCCGCAATATTAATCACACCCGTGTTACAGTGAGACATTAATCATGTATTGTTGTGTACGAGGGCGGCCGGTCCGGTGCTCGTACACTGGCATGAAAACGAGCAAGTATGTGAACGCGGCAGTTTTTGTAGCTCTCATTGTTTCACCGGCCGCCCTTTTGTTTACTGTTTGTACCTAATTATTTAAGAATTAGAACTAAATTTGGACTCGACGCGCATACCGGACATTTCAATCAATGCAGTTATGGGCAACGAAATGAAAAAGTGAACATTTAGATTTATCTAATTTTGTATTCGAACCTTAAACCGTGTCCCCGTTGTTTTATATTTCATATGTTAATAGTAAATTGTCAGTCAGCCCGATATTCTCATGACATGCGAAGTTATAAATCTAAATTTTTATATATATATATATATATATATTATTATATATATTCAAAATTTTTAGTAACTTTATATTACTCTATGATATTTTTAAATAATGTTCTTTTAAATGATGTGTAGATTTAGAGACTAATATTTTTTGCGTTTACTTTAAAAGCAATAAATATATTACAAGTCTTTTACAGGCCAACTCACGGCGCACGCCTGCGATTGAATTCTTAGCAAATGAATCTTATTTCAGTCTGCAAAACCATTCCCGGGACAAACTTCCTTAATTACTTTTTACCTTTTGTCGTTCGCAAAGACTTTTTATTTTTATCCAATTATAAACAATCTTTGATTGGTACACAGTTAGTTACAAATCAATTTTGTAGTAGGTACCTACTTTTATTTAAACAAAAAGGAACGAAGCGATTTCGTTCCAATAGTTAATTTTTTTTATACGAAAATAATACTTTTAGATATTAAAAATATGTTTTTATTATAATAGACCTTTACGTTAAATTTCATTAGCTGAATGAAATAAAACAATCAATATATGATTATTTTTTTAGTTTTTGCTGTTCACTTGAAAAGTTGCAGTGATACAATCATTGTCTTCATGTATATGATGTTGATTTTAATCAATCTTAAGATTGAATTGACTAGAATCTGCTTTTAAAATTATTTCACGTAGTTATGAAGAGCGGTGACTTAAAGAATTCAGTTAAGTTAAAAGTTATTTGTTTTTACACGCCCATCACAAAGACGGCAACTCAGTTTATTGACCACCACTAACTCCCGGCCTCGACCGTAGCGCCACTTTGAACAACTTTAACTTGATAAAAGCTATGGCCGGGAATACTTCTTTTCTTTTTCCCGTTTTATTGCTAAACTTCTTTCATACGTGCCTTGAAAAGTTAAGATCGAGCTTCAAATTCTCGACCCTTTTAATGTAGTACAAAAGAAGATGTGATTACACTTAAAAATAAATATATATTTTTAGGTATTATAATTTATTTAATTAGTTTTCCTTTAATATATTTATAGCCCATATGCCCATATTTTGTAACTTAGTTATTTCCTGATGATGAGTAACCAACAGATTCAACTCATATAATAAATATATTTTAAGATAAACCCTTGTCGCGTACTAGTGACTTAAATACTGTATCTCCAACAGCTGCTGTATTATGGCGCGTTTATATAAGTAAAGGCATCTTAAGTGCAGGTTGCCAAGCCATCTACTTGGCACGATGCCTGCGCGGATCGCTGCCACTGCCACTGCCTCCACAGCTGTTCCACCTCGCCACGGTGTTATGTTGTGCACGTCCGGACAATTATGTTGGAGTTGCGATTTTAAAAATTATTCTTTATGTGCCATGATGATTAATCTTTTTTTTTTTTGAAAGTAGTGG
>DWAP01005490.1:0-10096 GCA_018230625.1 Heliconius eleuchia | reverse complement strand
TCTTGCCAAGTGGTAATTCGAAGCAATTATCTTTGAGTAGTGAAAATTTATAAAAAAATTCTTATAGATGCTTACAACATAATTTAAAGCATAGCATATTAATCGTGTGAAGATCAAGCCCACAATTCTTTCGTCTGACACTATCCCACTTTGCCACAATGTACTTAATAGCGCGACGACCGATATAAAATATATTAATCTATACTTACTTATGGGCTCGCCAATTTCCATAAGGCTATTGAACTGAATTTGCTTTGGAACAGCATCATCCGTAAGTTGATCTAAACTCTAAAATTAAAAGTTAATCCGTATAAATTTAATTATAAAACTAACTTAGTTCTTTATTTTATTTTGTAATTTATGATTATATATAATTATATGATTTTGGGTACCACCTAATAAGGATTAATAATAAAAGCTTGTAACGAAACATTAAGTACAAACGAAAAGGTCAGTTATAAAATTATCTTAAATAATTATATTTTTTTTTTTCAATTTTTTATTCAAATTCCTATTTATGGATGTATAAATAAAAAAGTCGTACAATTAAAATAAAAAGAAATACCTTATATCCCAATAAATCTAGCATAGTCACAATGTCCTGATCCCTCGGCCCTATGTGGCGTTGAGGAAAATCAACTCTTTCGGGAAATAAATTATCCGATTTTGAACTTTGTGTAGTAACACATCGTATTTCGCATTTAAGAATCTTTTTATATACATTTTGTTGGACATTTTTATAATTTTTTAAACAACCTCCACGTTGAAGTAATCGTAACATTTTTATAATTTAATTATTCATATCACAGCCCAACGAACAAAAGAGACGAATAAAGACTGATAGAAAGGTCAGATCTGTTGCAAGAATACTCTTTCAACGATAAGAGAGTTCAATAACAAAATAATATTAAGCTTATACATAGAGTTAATTAGGTACTATGTAAACAATTTTCAACTTTGATCTTTTATCATTATATAGTAAAATTCACTTTCATTATGTAATTATTTATTAATATGTTATATGTACTTAAGTAATACACACCTATCAACTATATTACTTGCTTATTCTTAATGTTATATTTCTTAAAATTGAATAAGAAACAACAAAATATTTTGTGTTGTGATAATAAACTGTCCAAGTGCAAATCGAACTCCTGATCACAAAAACGATGCATAAATGCTCGTATTTTTAAATTTGCGGTGAAGCTTGATTTTTTCTGACTTTCAATCGCCGCATACCTGAATACTTACGTAATAATATATAATAATTTGTACGTCTGTCAAGGACATTTATCTCGAGATCGCGTCTAGGTATCATATTGTGGTATTTCAGCATTGTTTTCGCTGCATTTTGTATGAAATTCGCCGCATAATCAATACCTACAGTTGTGAAATTTGGCACGAAAGTAGAATTTACAATATAAAAAATAAGTTAAAAATTATAAATATTTCGCAGAAAAAAAATATTTCAAGATTATACTTGTAGTTCATTTAATACAAATTAAGTGCATATACCCTCATCTTAAGTTTTTAAATTTTTATAAGCTGTACTTTTCGTTGATCTATAATAGTAATAATCCCGAAATTGTCACGGAACCTTTGGTGGGCGGTCTTGCCCTTCATCGGATTTTTCTATGTTTTAAGCAATAATTTACTTTTTCATTTTGGAGTACAAAATCCTGAAAATAAAGTTTTATACACACTTTTTTATAAATAAAGAAACATATATGTATATACCTGAATAAGACATGCGACGGTGGCGCCAGAAGTTCAAAGTGAAACGTTATATGTAGAAACCTCAAAAAAGAGTTAGGGTGAAGGCTCAACGGTGAAGTAAAATGTAGTTAAACAACCTAGTTGATAATTCTTCTTATTGGTTTAAATAACAATTTTCGATTTTGATCGAGGTTAAAAGTTTTGCAGAATACGATCAGTATTATCAACAATAAAATAATCTATTTGAACCACTGAGTATGCATAAGCATAGAAATTCTGCTTAGAAAAATAACACAAATATGTTATTAACCATAGAGTCCATAGATACCATTGTTTTTATATGTCCTTGTTCCATTCGTTTGATTGAGGGTATTTACCCATCAGAGTAAAATAATTTAACCACTGGCAACTCTATAATTAGTATTTAATAATGACATTAAGTTACAGTCACACAAGACAAACAATATATAAATAAACGATTTTCCACATACTACATAATATTAGCCTTTTTTACATTTTTCATATTATTTCCGTTTAAATGTGGTGAATAATATATTGTAATTTAACATTTTTAAGTACATTTTGCCGTTTAATTATTATGACTCTATCAGAATATACAAGAATAAAAGATCAAGTAATTCGTAGTGTAGCAAACAATGAAAAGTACGGTAATTTATTAAAAAAATTAAAAGCCTTTTATCGTGCTGATATAGATTCAGACAGAAGATTTGAAAAGATAACTTCCATAGGTCAATTATTAAATGTTCTTGAAAAAAGAGATGTAGTGTCGGAAGACAATCTGGGCCCTTTAAAGGATATATGTTGGAGACTTCAAGATCAGGAATTAATAAAACAAATTAGTGACTTTGAAAATAGACATATTCCTAGAGAATACACAAATTTTTATGGTAAGTGAATTCAATTTACTAAATATTCTGTTTTAGTGACAGTATCTAATTTTTCTCATATTATTGCAGCACAAAATTATGAAGAAATTCCAAAACAGGTAATGAAAGTGGACGAAACAAACAACCAAAGTCAAAATTATCATCCACTTTCCTTACATACTGTAAACAAAACAGAAAGGAAGGATAGGATGATAGAAACAATCAAAGAAGAAATTGGTTGTTTTTGGAGAGACCTTGGCAGAAATCTTAACATACAGGAATGTAAAATTCAAGAGATTGATGAAAAATATAACAATACTCCTGATAAAGTTGAAGAATTGATGACTGTTTTTGAGAAAAAAGTAGACAGACAGAGATGGTTTTTGATATTGTGTAATGCATTAGAAAAATCTCGCAGAAAGGATTTAAGCAAATCTCTTAATGAAATTATGACAATGAACTTATAATCTAATTAAAACTTATGATATCTCTTTATAAGCAACAGCCACTAATAATGTGAAATAATATTCTTCAATAAAGTTTATGGTATTTTGCCAGTATTTTTCTTTAAAATAACATAGAAAATGTTGTAACAGAAAAGTTTGTTGAATTATATTAACTTAAGAACTGCAGAGAACTGTTGTTTTATCCACTGCCTTTTTGCATTCATTGTAGAGTGTAGAAGTGGAAAGGCTCTATCTGTATGAAAAGGAAAGCCCACTCACAAGCTCTTTGTGATGGTGAAACATATGCATACATTTCAAAATCGTTAGTTGACAATGCTGCTTTGTGGAGGCACATTTAGTACAATACAAATTACCATTTGCCATTTATTAATTAGAGATTTCTTAAATATTTGTTAGTCTCATTTTATTGCCAAGTTCATATTTTATCCACTTCTTCCTACTTTTATAGTTGCTACACATAGTTGACCATCTCGGGAAAAATAAATGGCCTTTATTTACTTAAAGATGGCAGTAATTACGGTAAATAATTATATTTTTGAGAGGCTTTTATTTGTTGAACCACCTAAACCTTCCTAAAGCCTAGATACTTTTAAACCTGTTTTCTAAATAAATTGGTATAATCCATAAATATCCTTAGTAAAATTTATTTTCAACTTCTCAGCCAAACTACTTTGTGTTCATCCGATGAAACAATTCCAAAACTTCTTGGAAGTCTATTTAGTAGTCAATTTTCAAAAGGAAGTTTTCTTTTGTTTTTTCTGTTATATGCTTTTAAAAAAGGAAATCCTCAGTACATTTAATTAACCTATAACAAATAATTACGTTTATAAACTTTGTTATTGACCCCTCAAAAAATCTGTTGTGTTTTAATATCCATCCCATTATTCACTAACTCGATGGCCGGGAAACGATTCCCGCCCATGGGGATCTAACCCAAAAACAGTCTTATTTAGTTTTCTAGCTTTAGTTTTGGGACGAAGCGCGGCGTTTAGTTCCGGCACTCAACACGCAATGTTTCGAAAGTAGCCAATTAGCCACCTTACATCGAGGAGGTCTTTACACCAGGTACAATAAAACTTCAATATTAAACGAAAATTATATTGTTAAATTCCTACCAAAAGAAATGTTATCTATTACTTCTGAAATTCTCAGTTCTGAATTATACAGATTACATCATATAGATATGATTAAAATTTAAGTTTCTGTCTGTGATTTCAAAATAACTATATCTTGTGCATGTAATTGATACTAAAACACAAACAATCTATTTTTTAAATGTTTGTCTTACTGTATTTCTGTTTGTCTGTGCAAATCTCCGGAACAGCTCAACTAATTTTTATGGGACTTTTACTGGAAGATAACAAGAGATTGTGAACCAACATGTTGAAAGTTTTAATATAATTTTTTTAAATAATAGTAAATAAATTAAATAATAGTATATTTCTAGACGGTGAAGCTGTTAACAGACTGCTAGTTTAATAATGATGAGAATGCGTTGATAAATTAAACAAAATTTACATACATCATTAAAAAAAAATTGAAAATATTTTTTATATAACCAATGTTTATAAATCCTTATCCAAAGCAAGTCAGTGAAGATAAATATATTCACAGACATACATATATTGTTGGAATGTATTAATTACATGGTCCCACAAAAAGGAAAATCAGTTAAAATATGTGTAAAATGTACATTTCATTATTTTTCTTACAATATAAATGCATTATAAAATAATTATAATTAATTATTTAAAAATAAACATAGACAATTAAAAAATCTATATGACTATAAAAAAATAAGTAGTTCTATATTTTAACTTGAGATTTACATCATTGTTGAGATGCCCAAATATAAATATTCTGGTCTGGATTAATCTGTCACAGGAAGCGACACTTGAGGAAGATAAAATTATGAATAATGTCACTTTCTTCGAGTCGAGTTTTCTTAATGAAAACTACAATTAATTATAAAAAAATAGCGTAAAAAATTAAACAATATAATAAAATGTAAACAATTGAAATATAAATCTAAAAAAAAAACAAATTTCCGTATTACACATAAAATGTAAATATAAAAAAAAACAATTTAAGGTAGTATATCTTATTATTGTTGAGATGCCCAAACATAAGCATTCTGGAAGAGTCTAAGCCACGGGGAAGCAACACTTGAGGGTGAAGATGACACAATAGGAACAGGGCTCTGCCAGCGCAACACGCATCGTTCAGGATGCGGCATCATGGCTAAATGACGTCCGTCTACAGAACGCAGTCCGGCTATACCATCTGTTGATAAAACATATTACATATTATTTATGTATTTGAAGAAACTAGCCAAAAATGTAGACACAAAGATGAGAGAAGACTCTACGCCGCGCTTTGCCTCGTTAAAAGAGCAAAGAAATAAAAATATTAAATATTTCCCTTCCTCGATTGGGAATCGAACCCTCAGCCTGTTACGAATACAGCCGCACGACCGGGCTCCTGGCTGAACTGGCCTTTTTATTGTAATTAATGCAAAAAATAACATAATGTATCATTTGATATATAAGAACTGGTAAGATAAATGGTTAAAGGATTTTTTTAAATTTTCTCCATGAAACTAAGCTCAAAAATATATAGTACCGACATGAAAGGAATACTCTTTAATAAAATGCCTAGTAGCATTTAAAAAAATATTTTTGTTGAATAATGTTTCTTTTAATCTACTATGGAATATCGTAGATTAAAATAAATTAGTAATAATTTTAGTGTCCATGGAATCCATGGATACTAAAATTAGCGTACAATTTGGCATAAACGTGTAACGTTTAATATGATCGATGTGTCGTGGCCGCACTCGCTAGGGAAGAAATAATTAAAAGTAAAGAAATCCAATAATCAAAACTGTTTTATGTTAAGTATATATGTTATATGCTAAGGTCATGCTAAATTCAGCGCTCACCAGGACTGCCGTTGGGGTTCATCGGGTAGGCCTCAGCGGGCGCGCCGTCGTCGTCTACATATTGCATCGCCACCTGCCTATTGGCGTGCAGCTGGGCGAGGACCTGTGGCCTGGACGTTGTAAATCGTCCTTCTCCGTGAGCCACCCATATTCCGAGCACGCTACCGCCCATGCCTCGGAACCATATGTCTTGTGGACGCTCACTAATTGATACAGCGCTCCAGCGGCATTCGAACCTATTATAGTCATCAAATATTATTTAATTAAAAAAATACATGTAGTAAAAAAGGTAGGCAAAGGGAACCTAGTGTTAAGCGTCTATACAAACGTTCGTTAGCCGGCAAAATCCAACGCCGCGTTTAGTCCTATTACCAGAACAAGGAAATGAAAATAAAAATACTTTGACGTCATATTCTTACTTATACTTACTTTTAAGTTGTAATATAATTAAAAGAACTACCTTTCCGAAAGATTATGATCAAGAACGACTTCCGGATTATCAGCTTTGTTAGGATCGATCCAGCCTAGAAGCGCCATTAACTGGCATCCATTACACACTCCCAAGGAGAATGTGTCGCTACGGTTCTTGAAATGAGCGAACTGAGAACTAAGGGCATTATTGAACAATATACCCGCTGCCCAACCTTTGGCCGATCCGAGAGTATCTGCAATATTTATATTACATTTAGTTTAACGAGACATTAGTTTACACGCAAAATAGAAAATTAATAATATTTTATTATCGATTGTATCCAAACATGGTGACGCTAAAAGTGTTAACACATGTTTCTTTCAAGAAATCATAACGCTTTAAAGATGGACACAAAAATTGGTTTATGGTCCCATTATTCTATAGTGTGGTAAAGAAAGTCTAGTGTAGCCTCAAGTCACTGTTTCCTATTTTCCACTCTTGGAATTATACGACATATTTTGTGTTACCAGAGCGAAAAAAATAATTACTCAAAGGTACAAACGCAGATAGGTACACCTCTATATGCCTAATTGAATTTTATAAAATAATATATATATTCATATTAATAAAATAATATACAATTTAACATGTTATAATTTAATATTATACCAGCATAACTAAATCCACCGGGGAAAACTAAGCCCTGGAAGGCATCGAGTGTTATTTTCTTAGCTTGCAAATCACTCATGGTAACATCGAAGACGTCGAAGTTGGCCATCATTAGAGACGCGATCATTTCACGATCGCCGTTTGTACCTATGAAATAAAAATAAAGCAATTAAAAAATTAAGGTAAAAAAATAAATATTCGCTGTTGTGTCAAATGGCGACGAGTGTGGCGTTGAAGACTCCCACCCAGCACGCCATGTCCGGAACGGCGGGAGGTGGAGGAGGAAACTACAAATAGCTACGTAGAATGTGGGAGGAGGGATGGAATGAAAGATGAATAAATTTTCATAGATGTTGGATGTTATTTGTGTGACTGACACCAAGCAAGGTGCAATGGCACGACCGATTTACCGGACAGTCAGGTCGCTTTGTGGGCCGGCATAATAGAGAGCGAGCGGGACTGCCAAGGTGTAGGTGTTATTGTCCTCTCGGTTGGTTGCTACAGCGGTAGAATACAAGGCGAGAGTGCTTTGGGTTCGCTTCAGACTGGGGATAACAAGAGTATTCTTGTTAGCGGCGTAGAAGATATCAGCTTCATTAGGCTAATCAGTAATAAGTCACTGCTGGTCGTTATATTCGTTTGTTCGGTCGTTATTTCGATCACATTGTTGTCTACGTCGTCAAGTTTGTCTCGCTCTCGGTTTGTCTGTTTGTCTCTTTGTTGTGCGGATTGTCGTCGATTGGCATGTGTGTATTTGTATTAAAATTATTAAAAAAACAAAAGTATTCTTACTTTGATAGTTAACCAGAAATTTAGAAGACTAGTCAAAATTAAATGCCAAATCGTCATATTTTCTAAATTTAATAAATAAATAAAAACATTGGACACAAAGTCTCCGATCACGTCGGAGGGACGAAAAGTAAAGCTCAAAAGCTTTACATAAAAAAAACATCCAATGGGGGTTACCACCTCACCCCACAAGGATGCGCCATGTCAGCTTGGTTGTTCAATTTGTATTAAGATAGCTATCTATAACGAGTGAAACAAGGTAACATGTGAAAGCAGGTGACTTTAGAACAGGTGACTGTAAATTGCCTGCTGTACGCAAATGATGCAGTGCTCAAAGCGTCATTACAATGCGAGTTATAGGCTGTAATATTATTGAAAAAAATGAAGAAAAGACAGAATGCAATATCAGTGTAAATAGTAAGATATTAGACAAGGGAACGAAAGTATAAGAGTATATTAGGAAGTATGTTCTCGAGATGGAAAATACGAGATATTTTTTGTTTAGACTTGCGTCTTGAGTGGCGGAGCTCAACGCCGCGCTTTGTCTTGTAATCGAAGAAATTAAAATATTCAATATTTCATCCAGGAAATCGAACTTGCAACAGTCTCGTTTACAATAGGACTGTTGTGCTACAGGGACTAACTCATTATTATGACTAGCATACCTTCTTCACGCAGTACAGCTACTCTGATAGATTTACTCTTAATAACAGCTGCCGAAGGATCAAATGTCACTTTGTATGATACACCTTTGCGCCTTTCAAGTCCTGGAAACATATTTTTTTATTAATTTGATAGACATGAAACCATTTTTTTAAATTTCACAGTGTACCCCACATGTGTATATGTATAGCAGGATAGGCAGAAAGAACTCTCCTATTTGCCTTACCAGAATAAAAATAATTAACTCCCCCCGAGTGATAATTAATAAACCACAACCGTCGCTTTTGACCGTCAGACAGATTTTAATGCTGTTGACTGGGCTGGTCTTGACAGCGTCACCGGGCTGGAACTTACAACAGCCACAATATTTTAGTTATATAACAAATTAAACAGAAATGGATGCTTACCTTCCCATTCTTGTTTTACACAAGCGGAATTAGCCTGGCGTAGCTCCAATTGGTAGCTAGTTTCTTCCCACATTCTGAAGACCTTAATGAGTTTTGAATCGAGAACCAAGTTGCCATTTACTTTAATTTTTACCTACAACACATAAAAATATGTTTAAACAAAATTGCAAAAAATTATTTAGTACAATGGTAAATCAATACACTATAAATATATTATATAATAAATTTGTATATGGTTGATAATCGATATAACAAACAAACATCTATCATATATTTACCAATTTCATTTATCTACTTCTGTATATGAGAAAAATTTACTTGTTTAAAGGTCCTAGATAACTGACACTGTATATCTTACGACAGAAATTGAATAACAATGCAACTATCATTCGAATAAAAAAAACACGAATAGTGCAGATTCGAATCACTATAGAATAAAAATTGCCTTTTTATCCCATGTTTCGTCGAAATTTTGTAACATTGCGTGTTGAATGGCAGAATTTAACGTTGCTCTTTGTTTTGTTACAAAAGCGAGGAAATTAGAATATTAAATAAGTTATCCCCCAGAGTGGGAATTGAACCCACAACTCCACAACGTCACAACGACCTGAAATAATTATATTAATACATAATATAGTTCACAATGATCTTACTTCAGAGTTCATTCCGTATTTTCCACTTTTGCCTACCACCTTGGCCTTAACACCTTGTTTTTTATATTCGCTAAGGACATATTCCACATTATTTTGAGCAACTTCTACTATAATACCCAATTCTTCATTGAATAGCGCTTCAATAGCGGATACATTGTTTTCAACTTGCAAATCTATTTCGAGTCCCCGTAAACCGCCTATACCCATTTCTAGGGCTGTAGTTATAAATCCTCCTTCGCTTACATCATGACCGGAGAGAAGTTTTTTGTCTACAATAAAATAAATTGTTTATAAAATTAAAAAAGATGTATTGTCGATTACATAATAATCGTATGAAAATATGATATGATTAATATAAATATTTCAATATTGACTGCTACAAGTCTACTATGGTTAAAATTTATATTAATAGTTGTTAATTTAATTTACTAAATGTTCTCTTTGGGAGTTTGTATAAAACTTTAAAATAGGTAGCGTAGGCTCAGAGTGTAA
>DWAP01005489.1:0-10096 GCA_018230625.1 Heliconius eleuchia | reverse complement strand
AAAACAAAATATTAGAATAGTTAAAAAAAAAAGGCAGAGGGAACCTAGTGTTAAGACACCCCATTCCCCATTTTCCGCCGAGTTCTGGAGGCATTTAATCTCCTCGAGTGGGGTCGACCCCACAACCAGCGTCGAGATATAATAAAACTTTTTACTTCTAGATTCGGACTACCGACCGATAGTGCCCCCAACGAAAAGACCCGAAGCATTTCTAAAAGTTGTATTACCGCGGGGCAAAATAGCGGAAAAACACAACCAATCGGCCCCATATCATATATTTTATACAACAATAAATGATTCAAAACAAACACATAATCAGCCATTTTCTATTACTTTTTTGGGTAAGTACATAATATAAGAATAATTTTATTTTAAATGAAATTATTTTAACTGGATTAATCGCGTATATTTTGTATTTTTATACATTGTGGAAACCCGACGTTCCGAACACTGTGCAGTAGTCCGTGGTCACGGGTAGACTGAGATGGCATCCATCTGTCAGTTGACATAATTATTATATCAAACTACCGCCAACGATTTCTTAACTGCCTCGCGTACTGCCCTGGATTCTTGCAGAATGAGCTGATAGTATCTTTCCCTCTGGTATGGTGGGTTTGAGACTTCAATGATTTTATAAGTGGGTCCCAGGTGGCAGAAAGTTTCCAGCCATCCTCTCTATTGAAATTAGGATGTTTTTGTACTTAAATAGCCTTGCGAAATGTTCTAGGAATATATCTGTTTTCCTTAGCGAGGATTTGGGGTTTATTAAAACTAAAATGTATTATTATCAATCCACATGAGTTTTTTTTTAGAACTTCTCGATTCCAGTCTCGGTGAGCTGAAGTGTTCGTTACAGATTAACTTTATGGTGGACGCGGGGTGGCTTCTCGCGCACTATTATTTCGCTGGTTATAGGTAAATATAGGTGTATATTATTACGTTTATTGTTCTTTAAACATAAATAAATGAACATTTTAGCGGATTTCTTCTTTTTTAAAACGATTTTCTTTTTTTTATTATTGTGCAAGGTTCTGTTTGTCTATGGTGTTGCTATACAAGTACAAGCATAAACCTGCTTCTTTAAATATTTTTTTGGATTTGTATGAATATTTTATAAGATGAAGTGCTTAGCACTAAATAGTTGTCTGGTAAATACTAAATTAGTTTAGGTTAAATCTAGATTCTGTAAACAAATCAGGTCAAAAAATAACTAAAGCGGTTTGTTATCTGTTAATTAATTCCGCATAAATAATATTAAGTTATAAAATTATACATAAGCTTAACATATATTATTTATACTTGTATAAATATAAAACAAAAATATATTTTTAGTGCGAAAAAATTAACAATCCTCTATGAAGATGATTGTGGGCAAGATTTGAAGAATATAAGCAAGAAAAAACCTAATGTGGAAGCTCAGTATGTTAATATGGCGACACCGTTTGGAAAACATCATACGTAGGTTTTTATTTAAGTGTAATTTGATATGAAAATAATCATCAAAACTGGTTATGAAATTTTTAAGCTTTTACTGGCACTGAAGGGCGCCGCTGGAGGCATTGCGTGTTGAGCGGCGATACTCAAAGCCACGCTTTGTCTTGTTACTAGAGTGAGGAAATGAAAATATAAAATTTTTCGATTCTTCGTGTGGAAATCAAACCAACAACCTACTGCGTTAATGTAAACGAGCCGTGGGGGCAATCCCCACGGCTCATATTCTTTATATGTATATGTAATTGTAAAAAAGACAGTACAAAAAAATTCTATGGCGTGTGAAAGTTAGAACTAACCACCACCCAAGTCATCAAGCATTAGCCAAATCACGGCCTGTGCTAGGATAGCTTTACAATATCAAAATATTTGTAGTTTATAATCATTGTCTGATTATAGCAGGTGAAATATGCATACATTTATGTAAATATTTAAAAAAAAAAAGGATTTTAATGTAGTCAATTAATTATTGTATGAGTAAATAATTTTTAGCTGTTTCATGATTCAAGTGCATTTTTTAGCATGTTGACATTTAGCTATGCCTATGTAACTTTCAGACATTATTTTGCATAATAGTAATTCTTTAAATTACTTAATTTTTTTTTTGTGGGAATCAGGACATGGATATCATGATCACTTCGTACCTGTCTTTTATGGCAGCCTTTAAATTGTATTGGAATATACCATTATTTCGATTTAAATAGATAGTAATAATTGTATTTAAAATATTATAAATGTCACCAATTAGTTTTCTATAAGCAAGAATGCATTTTCATTTTTCTATATGTATACATATAGAAAAATAAAAATGCATTCATACTATAGTATATTTACTTTGAGGTAGCAGTTGAGATTTGTCTGATGCAGTGATTGTGAGATTATTTCTATTTAAGATAAATATATTAAAGAATAGCGTCAAAATGTGTAAAAAAAAGCCCAGCTCACACATACATAAGTTCTATAAATAAAGGAATAAATACATACAATACACAACATATTATTGATTCTATGTTCGCTTTTTGCCTATTTTTTGTTATGCAATACAAGAAAAACACAAATCATTTTATTTATATAAAAAATATATGTTTCTTTTTAGAAAAATGATGCTACTGTGTTATGAAGATGGATCTATAAGAGTAGTTGTCTCTACTGCTAACTTGTACTCTGATGATTGGGAGAATAGAACACAGGGGTAAACTTTATTTGTTATTTTCTATACAGTTCAAAAATAATATTTATATTTATATATTATTTGATTGCTCTAAGTTGTTGATTTTTTAATGGCTAATGAAGGCGAAAAGAATCATTCTCTGGCTGTACATGCGGGAAGTGTCGGCTTGGTCTGAACGGTAAATGTCCGAAATATTTTCGTTTCTCCATTCTGTGAAAACAAAATAACCTTTTCAAAAAATTACCAAAATGATGACCTTGATGCTTGGTTCTCTTTGCTTACGTTGATATCTATGGAAAATATGTATAATAAACACATATTTACAATAGCTGTATATTCCACCCACACCACACGTCTTGCTTAAGTTATTTTGCTTTGCTTTGCTTGTGCACTTGTAACATCACAAAAGATCTAAAATATGTGAATTTGCAAAATTTTTGTTTAGTCTCTGGTTCAGTCCACGATGTCCCGAGCTGCCCCAAGATTCTATGCCCTATGATGGAGAATCGGTCACTATGTTTAAACGTTCTCTCATAAGATATTTGGGTCACTACCACTTGCCACAGCTAGTGTTTTATTTGGAAAGAGTGAAGAGATGCGATTTTAGTCATATAAAGTGAGTTCTTTTGTATAATTTTTTTTTACATTAACAATTTTAAGAACTTTATACTTAAGGTTATATAGGTGCAAGTCCATATATATATATATATATATATATATATATATATTAAGTACTTCTTTTTTTACATAATTAAGTTCTAATAATTTAAGTTTTTAAGTTCTAATAAGTTCAGTGATCTTTTATATATTTCATAATACTCAAAACAAGTGCTTATAAAATTATGTATTAGAAGCTCATAATGAGACAGTGTCACGATGGCTAGATGATCCTATTCCCGCTCAAGCAATCACGGCGTTGTGTTCCGCAACTTAACACTCAAAGTCTTAAAAAAATACCCTTAAATGGACACTAGATCTAAGCACTAGGTCTATCTGTCAGTTTGAATACCTTCCTAAACTAAAAATATAAAAACATAGAATTGGTCTTGTAATTTATTTAAAAAAACGTATTTTAAGTGTTTTCTTAGTATCATCAGTCCCGGGTTCCCATTTTGATATGGACTACGGTATGACTCGAATGGGTTCACTTCTGAGACAACACGCGATGGGCTCATGGCCTTTGCACGCCCAAGCGAGCAGTTTGGGCAGTTACGGGGCTAAACCTAGTGTGAGATTTTGTTTCTTTTTTTTTGCTTTTTAGCCTTTGATATTAATTTAAATATTTAAAGCTAAAATATAATTTACTGTTTTTATTAATTTTATCTTAGAAATATATTATTAAAACCAATAAAACATTTGAAAAGAGAGAAGAGAGAAAATATGCTAACAACATAAATAACTTATAAGTAGAATCTATGGCTTAGTCAGAGGTCAAAGCGCTTGGACGGTAAACAACATTCTAATGCTTAGTGTGAAAAATTGAAAAATAATTTATCTTACTTCTTTTTTATTTAATAAACTACAATTATTGACAGTTGTGGCTGACAGGTGATTTTCTACACCATTTCACAAAAACAAAGGACCAGCCCCAAGCACTGACCCAACCGGCCCCATTGAAACTTGTATATCCTTCGCTAGGTAATATTTTATGTCGATATTAATTGCACTCAACACTCAATGCCTCCAGAATTCGGCAGAAAGTGGGGAACAGAGTGTGGACACTAGGTTCCCTGCTGTGTGCTGGATACAGCGGGAAGCTGATTTATATGGAATTTCAAATCAACTAATGTATTTTAAGCCGTCGTGTCGTATAGTGGGACAACTGGGAAGATGAATTGGTTCCATTTCCTAAAACCATTTCACTGATAAGAAAAAATGCGGCATTAAGTTTTGCCATACAATGACTCAAAGTTGAGTGGAAGGTAAAAATATAATATTTTTTTTTCTATAGAAAACGTAAAACAATCACACGACGGCCTCCTCGGCGGCGGGTGTCTGCCGTACGCGGCCGAGGTCAATAATAAACAGTTGTGGCTAAAGGATTTTCTATAGTGAGTTACATTTGTTACTATTTCTGTCTTGTTTCATATGTCATATTTTGATTTTTCGTCTGTTTTCTCTTATGTTTCAATATTACGATTCCAAATGTTTTTATTTGTTTTAGTAAAATTAGATTTTCTTCAATACTGTGTCTGTATAATATCTCGACAAAGATTCCAGCAATAGTCAGTCAACATACATGTGTGTGTCCCACTCCCTTGATTACGTTATTAAATTGTGCGAATATACCGGAACAACCTGTCCACTTTGTTCTTCTCTAAAATGTCGCAAGGCATTCAGGAAGACTCTCCAGTTGAGTATAAATAATACAGTTCATTGAGCATGTTCTACCCTAAATTCATCAAATTAAACAACATATTATCAACTAATTGGAAATAATTTTCTGATTTATGATATTAATACGACCAATGTTAAAATATACGAAATAATTATCTAGAGACCGAGGCCAACGACGAGGTGGCCGTACCTAATAAGCAAAGCGTCTGACTGTAAATGCGACGATTCTGGGTTTGATTTCCTTAACTTCACTTGACTCGGAAAGAATATTTTTATTTTCTCGCTTTATATATTATTAAGGCCCATTTCGCACTATTTCTGCATATTTCATCCTATTTTTTTGTATTTATAGCCAATGGCGTTCCAAAGCAATATATCGTGACAAAGCAATGCCTCATATTAAATCGTACACTCGTGTCTCACCCGATGGCAAAATGGCAGGATATTTTCTTTTAACGTCCGCCAATATAAGCAAAGCAGCTTGGGGTTCTATTAACAAAGGAAATAGAGCGTTGAGAATTATGAGTTATGAATGCGGAGTTTTGTTTTTGCCTAAATTTGTGGTAAGTCAAGTAGATTTTAAGTTATATAATTTCAAATGTTTTTCAATTTGCGTTATATATTTGATATTAAAATATTAAATATTTCCTCTAGTGAAAATCGAATCCACAACCGTTGCGTTTACAGGCAATAGGAAACGATGACCACTATTTTTTTTATTTATATCGTTGTTTTGTAGTGGGTTCGATTCCCATGATCAAAAATTGACTATGACTTCCGCTATTTTATATACAATGCCTCAAAGATCTAGCACGGGAATGCTTGTTTTTACTATAATCTTATTGTTTTTTATTCGAAAAAGCGAGATACCAATTTTTTGTCTCTAACCTGTACAATAGGATAGTTACCCCCGTAACATCCCATAACGTATCAGTTATTTCGTTATATTTTTTTTGGATAAAAAGCAATATATTTATACTAAATATAATTAATTAGGATCCAGTGCAGCATTCCAATGCTCGTCCTGTTAGATAGACCATTTGGGTTGAAAGCTGAGAACGGATTATGGCGAGGTTATGGCGTGAATATGTAGTATACAGCCTGAAGTTAAAGAAATTAACTTTATTTTACATATAAAGCTCCAAAAACAAAAGCTCCAAATATTTTTGAATATATTTTATAATAATAATTAAATTACTACTAGTAATATAATTCCATTAAGATCTACAATTTGTATATAATTATTTGCTAAGTAAAGACTTAACATATTTAATTGAATAATTTAAATAAGTAGAATAACTAGTTTATTTTATAACGTTTCTTTTCTAATTACTACAGATTAACCAAGACTTTTTTCCATTGGAAGAAAATGCAAAAGACCGTCTTATTCTGCCTTACGATGTGCCTCCTATCCGATACACAAGCGATATGACACCATGGGTATCAGATTATTTGCATTAAATTAATAAAAAACAGTATGTGTAAAATTTCGTTCCATTTATATTTGTATTTTACGTTACAATGTTCTTCTTTATATGATAAAAAAATGTTAAGAAATCGTGGATATCAGATAATGCAAATAGCATTAAATTAATAAATATATATGTAATAAATTTGTTTCATTTATTTCTGTTTATTTCTATTTTAATTTGTACTAATCTTGTAAGTATGTGTTATAATTTATTTAATGCATATAAAATTATAGTGAAGATGTGATCCAGTGGGTGTCACCAATATAGTATTTGAAATAGGTGAGCTCACATTTTTTTATATATTCACGTGGACCTGATTTTGGCCACCCAACACGGCATATTAAGGATATTGTCTAAAAATCGAACACAAAACACATCTCTTCCTATTAAAAAAATCGAACTAGTTACCTTCAAGGTAATTTTACTACTGAGCTACTGTGCTTTTCGTACATATATGTGAGTATACGATTACAATCAATGAAATGTAAATAACTATAGTAACACTTCAAGGATATTGTTGAAGCATAAATTAGGACAAATATTGTTTGTTTGTACTGTAATTAATACTTACTAAATTATGGTTTGGGGGTATTAGTTTCATATCCGTACTAATCTCTGTATTTTTTTCAAGTTTAAAGAAGAAATCTAGCAACAGGATACTTCACTTCCACTCTACCCGACGCCACTTTCTGACTGAACAGAGACGGTTAGCGAATGAATTAAAACTTAACGACAATATAACTAGTGAAACAACTAAACATGAAAAATATTATATAATCTAATAAAATTATATGTATTTTAAAAAAATAAATCATTCAATGATTTCGGATTTTTCCTTTTTTTATAATATACGTTCTCACAAATTTCATAACTGCATCGAATTTCATACAAAATTTAGCAAAAACTTCGTGTACTTTAGATATTTTTTCGGTAAACGCGACGGTCGTGTGTGTGATTGACACGCAATGCGTCAAGGTTTCGACGGACGAAGTGGCTCGTTCAGCGTGCTCTGCGAAAATTATGAAGGATTTTAATATTAAAAATGATGCGTCATGTAATATACATATAACATATATGACAAAAATATCGAAATAAATGTATTTTAACGCAAGAATTAACTGAGCTCACAGCGGAAAAGTGTCTGGGCTGTAATAGACGGTGGTTGTGGGTTCGGGGGATGATTGTATATGAATTATTTTCGTTTTTCTGCTCTGGAAAGATAAAATACGGCGAAGAGTCCCGCCACACAACACACGGGTCAACAAGGCCAACACGGTCACAATTTCTAGTGGAAAGTAAGGAACAGATTGACTTGTCAGTCATGTCTAACGATCACAGGGTCTCTGACTATTCTGTTATGCGAGAAAAAGAGTGAAGCTGTTTTGTTTTATTAAAGAAAGGTACTCTTATACGAACTGAGAAATTGAAAAGTTTTTGCTTTGATGGACCAAAGTAGTATGCGATGAGAATGATGAGCTTAGCTTTGCGTTTGCGTGGCTGTACACAGATAGGTAGGTAACGACTGAAGACGAGGTGAAAATGATGAAGATGCAAGCCCGATCTACAAGAATTGATATCTTTTTGTATATACATAGATATATATATTCTAATAATGATAAACTTTTTTTTGATGATCACTGACACAAATGCAAAGCTCAGCTGACGTCTCGCGGACTGTAGATACTATTTTTTGTATAAATGGATACGCTAGAACAGTGGTTCCCAACCAGTTGTCCAACCTTAAATATGGTCCGCGAACGATTTTAATTTTATGATTGGGGATGGTGACGCGAAGTTTCTGTTTAATTATAACAGTTAATTTTTATTATACCTACATCCATAGTGGTCCCTGCTACCAAGAATGACATAAAAGTGGTCCTTGATCAAGAGAAGGTTGGGAACCCCTGCGCTAGAGACTATACAAAACTACAAGTAGCTAGGTACTTAGTGCGTTTAACCAAAACAATACATGAAGGGTATAAGTAGATTTGTATAATATTAGTAGATATGGATGTATATTTGTAGCTTAACTCTGTACCCCGCACATAACAGGGTAGGCAAAGGAAACCTGGAAATCTAGTGTTAAGACACTACGTTCTCATTAAGACATTTTTCGCAGAACTCCGGAGACTTTGCGCGTATTCACTCTGAATAGAATACTAAACAAAATATTTTGTAAAAACCAAAAAACCTCGACTGCATAAAACTAAAAAGAAAGTAAACTAGCCCAATAGTTTAATAGGATTAACAGTCGGGACCTCTTTAAATTACGCAGGGTTCCTAGTAAAGATTTTATTGATTAAAGAATTACTTAAAGGCTCCGACGAAACGATTTTTTTTCACTTAGTCTAAAGGCGCCATGATTGTTTTTTTACCGTCACCTATCTAAGAACCCTTGGGCTGCTAATACGAATCTAACGATACCTCAATTAAGTAAATCCGTTCAGCGGTTCTGGAGATATGAGGTAATAAAGAATATTACATACACATACATACAAGATACGCGCGAAAAATATACCCCTTCCTTAGCAGTCGGGAAATAGTAAATAATGATAGAGTAATTCAAATCATGTTGAAAGAATTGTGCTCAACAAGGGCGTAGCAATGTGGTCCCCGGCCACAATAAATGTCTGGCCCACTCAAGAGAAATTATTAACAAAATTTCACATCAGATTGCACAAACAACAAACTATTATATTTACATTTTAAAAACATTTACACAAAACATTATAGTTTCAAATTGTCAATGCTAAAGCCAAGAAGGTATTAAAATTTTTTTTAAAGGCATTTTTTCTATGTGGAAAAGTATTTAAATGTGCAAATATACACGCAACTGTGTGCATACGTAGGTACCTATAACTAATACTTAAATTCCGTACAACCTTGTAATTAAGCAAAGAAAACCACTGGACTTCAAATGGAAGAGTGTACCTAAAACAAAAGGAGAATTCATCTAGGATTTTAATTGAAAAAGAAGAGGATCTCTCTGTGTTGGTATCTAAGTGACTATATAGCATTTTAAAAGTGGCAGTGGTAGTTAATTTTAGCTATAATAACATTAAGTTAGAAACATATGTTTGTTTTATGATATTTGCATTCTTCTTACACAACATTTACACACATTGTACAACATGTTTTGACATAAACTACTCATCACAACGCAATTGTATTTACTATACTCAAAATGCTTATACTATTTATATACTGAACCAAAAACACTATATAAATATTTATTATTTAATTATTGCAACCTACCTATGTGTACAGCAACTTTATTTCCTCATTTATAAAACAATTCATACCTTCTGCTATACTTTCAAATATTACGAAGTGATTTTCTTATCATATTTAGAGTCTTCAGTAATTTATTTTGTGTTTAATTTATTCATCTCGCGATTATCTTATTCCCCAAAGCCTCTGTTGTTCTTTCCACACACACTAAATTATGGTTACTTTTTTTTTTTTTTTTACAAAGTTATTTACACTTTTACTACTGCATTTGTTTTAAAAATTTATAGTCTAAATTCGATTGTCATTTGAATAAACTAAATAAACAAATTGATTTACTCGCTGTAGCAGAGTTTGGAGTTTGCAATATTGATGATAGTTCAAAGCTAATTCAAAG
>DWAP01005488.1:0-10096 GCA_018230625.1 Heliconius eleuchia | reverse complement strand
CCAGAATTCGGCAGAAAGTGGGGAACGGAGTGTCTTAACATTAGGTTCCCTCTGCTTACCCTGCTGTGTGCGGGATACAGCGTGAAGCTGATTTTTATTTTATTTTACATTAACAAAAATTAAATTGTAATATACTGTTATATACAAATTTAATAATAAACTAAAAGAAAAAAAATAATACTTACCCACCACCGCCTACAACTAAAGTGGGTACATTAAGATTTTTAACAAATTTCACACATTCCCCGTGACCTCTGGTCGACAATGAGAAACACCCTAAACGGTCCCCCGCCAACGAGTCAGCACCACATTGCAACACTATAGCTGTGGGACGGTAGAACTCCATCACATTGGATATTACTGGCTTGAATACCTGGAATCAGAGATAGAGATTTTTTTTACTATGCTCTGTGAAAACGTCTAAAATAATGTGACATTAAATGTATTATAAGAAAATTACGTAGTAGCTGAGGCCAGTCGTGGCGTGACTGTAAACTGGTTGTGGGTTCAATCCCCACTCGAGGAAATGAAATATTTATTTATATTTCATATTTATATTTTCATTTCTCCGCTCTGGTATCGAGGCAAAGCACGGCGTTGAATTCCGCCACTCAACACACAATGCCTGCAGAATTCGGCAGAAAGTGGGGAACGGAGTGTCTTAACACTAGGTTTCCTCTGCCTACCCTGCTCAAATGCGGGATACAGCGTGAAGCTCATTTAATTTGTTTTTTTTTTATTTACAGTGGTAGTAGATGCCTTCGTGGCACAAGCGCCTGACTGTAAACTGTGGGTTATTCCCATTCAGGGAAAGAGATTTTCAATATTTTCGTTTCCTCAATGTGGCAACATGGCAAAGCATGGTGATGCGGTCTGCCAATCAATACACAATGATTTAAAAATTCGGCAGAAAGTGTCCCCACAAGGAGTGTTTTAACATTAAGTTTCCTCTACCTATCCAGGATACAGTGTGAAGTTATTTATTTATTTATTATAATAGTCTCTCAACCTAGTCTAACATCAAAAAAATCGTGGAGTCGAGTTTCACAATTAAACGCCAAGTGACTCAGTGTTATTCGGGCTGAAAGCAGAGAATGGTTTGTCCTAGCACTAAGATATATTTGTCTACTTTGTTATATACGGTATAAAGTGAAATTAATAACTACTCTAATACAAAGCCATCTATAAATTACAGCTATTACAAGACTTTTTGACCCTTCCTCTGCTCTTGTCACTGGCAGCCCTCATCCGTGAGACTACGTGTGATGCGTGATGTCACACATTATCAAGCCCATCTTGAGGTGTTAATTATATGACATAATTTTTAAATGATCCCATAAAAAAAATACACACCTGCACATAACTTTGATCATCAATACCTTCTTTCAAAGGCACATTAACGGAGAAGTATCTTCCACTTTCTGCACCAATCTCATACATATCTCCTGTCCCGGGAAAGAAATAATTTCCATATTTATGAAAACTAACTGTCATTACTCTATCTGTTAGATAGAAGGCTTCTTGGACACCGTCTCCGTGATGAACATCAATATCTATATACAATACTCTAGGATGATATTTCAGAAGTTCTAATATAGCTATAACTATATCATTAACATAACAGAAACCTGTAAACAATATAAATATATAATTAAAATATATGTTAATGACATTTTAAAAATAAGATATTTATAAAATACAAAAGAAAAAAGTCAGAAATGTTTAAGTATAAATTCAAATTGGTTAATAATATATAACCTAAAATAACAATAGATTAAATTATGGTAAAAACTAAAAAAATTACAAAAACAATAGTTCTTTTTAAACAGCTGCATGAACTAATTGAACATTTGAAGCCAAATAAATTTAATTTTGTAATGCTTGCAATTCTTTACAACCTCTCAAAAGTTAACTGGGAGTATGATTTTTTCCAGATACAGTGGTCACTATATACAGACAATATTATAATGTAATTTGTATGAATTATATGTGAAATACACTAATATTTATTGTTTTCATATTCAAACATCATTTTAAACACAAAATAAAAATAACAATACATTGATAGACACATGATTTTTATGTTTCTAAAAAAAGTATTTTTCTTTCCCAAGTGTGGAACACTTTGCAAATGTTAAAAATGTTGAATACTGTCATCAGTTTTTTTTTATCATAAAACACTAAATTTAAAACACCATTTAATATTTGACTTCATAAAATCATATTTTTTCATATTTTGTCTAACACTTTCTAGCTCTGTAATGTATATTTTTTTTTTAAATATTTTTATATTTTCTTTAACCTGCATTAAGCAGGGTAGAACAAGGAAATTTTGTGTTTACCCACTACCTTACTCTCTTTTTATTAAATTGTCTAAAAATTGAGTGTTGTGTGATAGAATTCAACTTACTTCTGTCTTGTTACTAAAGTAAGAAAATTAAAATAGTTATTTCTTTTGAGTGTCATGTTTGCAATATAGATAATGTGTGCCACAATGGCCTACATTTTTTATTTACATAATTCTTTTCAGCTTCACACTGTATCCTGCACACAGCAGAACAAGTAGAAGGCACCTAGTACTAAGACAATCTGTTCCCCATTTTCCAAGGAATTTTGGAAAAATTGTGTATCAAACGGAGTAATTCAACAACAAACTTTGTCTCAATGCCAGAGGAAAGAGATGAAGATATTTCATTTTCTCGAGTTGGAATCTGACCCACAACATGTCCAGCTTACAGTCTTACAATTAAGCCCCTGCACCCCACTGCCCTTACATACTTAATCACTTGAAACAAACCTGAAGGTTCAAACTTCTTTGCATGATGTAATCCACCCGACCAATTAATAGCTATATCACAGGCATTATTATTCAATTTCATAGCGCCCTCTAAAGAGGCTCCAGTATACATTGAACAAAAATCAAATAGTCCTTCAAATACTGGGCAGTCATCACCAACATTGTAGTGTAGTAGATCTTTTGAATAAGCTGTAAAATATAGGAATATTATCATTAATTATTAAACAATTTTGTAAATCTAATATGGAATTATACAATAATTTAATAAGGAGGCCAGTTGTGGGGTAAAAATTAAAAAAACAGACAATAAAATTGAATATGTTTATATACGACACGACTTTATTTATTTAATAAAAAACAAACACATATATTATGATTACTTACTTTGTATGTTTTGTGGTGTTACATTTTGTAAAAATTCTATATAATCTTCACTATGAAACCGGCACATATCGTGTGCATTCGCTCTATACGGCCGATAGATCTGCATTTTTTTATGCAAACCATAGTTAAGTACCAGACTATGGGTCACTGATAACCTATGAGGTTTCATAGGATGCCCCGGACCGTAATGAAAATTTCCAACATCAGGGTTGTAAAAATATGCTACTCTTTGTTGACTCATAATGGCAAAACAAATACGTATTCTTTTAACACATAAATAACACCAAGTACTAAAGCTATTACAAGTAAACGCTTAGTTAATTGAATATCACCTAACATGCTCCGATTATTTGTTGTGGAATTTTAATTATTATCTTATGATTATATAGGCGTATAATTATAAATATATAAATTTATTTATTCCCAGAAAAGAAATAAATTTTCAAGAGAATAACGCTTGATGCAAACTAGAAATTATAATGTCATTGCCAATGTCACCTTAGTTGTCATTTGTCACTGTCACATATTTTTTTTACCAACTTCTGTAAAAGCAAAAGCCATAAAGTAAAAAACAGAACAGAATAGAATAATTCACGGTTACTATTTAGCAGAGTGAATAGACACAAAATTTAGAAAAAAATATATATCATAATAACCAATGATGTCCGTTAGTAAATTTATTATAGTACTTTTAACAAATATGTTATGGTATATTAAAATTACAAGTAATTTTTTATGATGATGATTTGTAAAATATATGTTATATTTACGTGTATTTTTTATGTCTGTTGTACAGAGCTATTTGTAATTTATTTAAATCAAATTGGGAACCCCAATTTTTTTTTCTCAAAAGCCAAGACCTTTTTTATCATTCTTGCTACCAAAGACCACTTTGTAGTTGTATTATAAAACCACACTAATAATTAAACGAACATTTTAAATAAATATTCAAAAGGAATATAACAATTTATAATATTTTTAGAGAGACTTCCGTAATTCCCCGCGAGGCCTTCGTGGCAGTCACACTAGCGTATGACTGTAAACACGAGGACTGTGGATTCGATTCCCACTCAGTGAAATTAGTTATTATTTATTAATATTTTAATTTCGTTCTGGTTACAAGGCAAAACTCGATGTTCTGCTATTCAAAACGCAATTCCTCGAAGATTCGAAGGAAAGTGACAGAAGCTGTAGAAGCCTGCTGCGGAAGGAATGTATATAAAGTTATAAAGTCAATGAAAAAATTTGTACGTTGAGACTATATATGTTTATATTTGACTGACGAAACAATTCAATTATAGGTAGATGCTTTTTCTTACCAATTCTCTTCTCACTCACTGCACGATGACAAATGCCTCAGCGTCAGCTAAGCTTAAAATCCTTCGTGGACCTTATGGCTTATGTGGACCACCGATTGTGAACCAACGATTTAATTAAATATGCAAACGTAATTTTTTTATACTTGTAGGTCAACAATATCTGATATGGCGTGCCTATATAAAGCTTATCCAAGAGAGAAAGGATATCTATAAAGAGAGAAAAGATAATATGTTGAAATATTTTTAATCTGTTAATTCGGTCTTATCTTGACAATCTAAATCAAAGAATATCTCATATTTGTCATTTGTCAATTGTCATCTTTTGTCATTGTGACCGGTAATTGGTAAAACTATTTAGCATTACCTTATTACTATAACCAATATTTAAGCTTATCTTCGTTTGGTATCGTTCTTAAAGTATATCATAAAAATCTATAGTGATAAAAGTAAGTATTTATATCAAATATTTTATGCATTCTGTAATACACAAAACGAGTATAACCTGCATAATATATGTAACATAACTGCAGTTTGTATTGAACTCTATACTTGATAATATATGCATATCTATGTTATGTAACAGTGCACTACGAGACTTAGATATTTTAGTCAAAGTTCTGAAAGAGCCAATGATTAGCATTTTATCACAACTTACAGTAACTGTCTAGATGTTTGTATGAGGACAAGAACATAGAAAAAAAAACATTCGTAGGGTATTTCATAAATTTTTGTACGTCGATAGCACAACAATTATTAAATCTATTAATAAAATGTATGCTTATCTATTGGTCACACTTTTTTACATTGTAATAACTTTTTGTGATTCGCAATCAATATTTCACCCTTCTACAATCAAATATTAAAAATGCTTATACTTTCTTTGGAAATTATACCTCATTATATAAATATACTAGTAGTTCTTATCTAGGCATAGATTTTTTATTATCTACAGGTTCACCCTGTAATTATAATCGAAGAGATGAAAAGCTTATCTTAAATTGGTCTTGTAATAAGACAATTGTTATTGTATATACTGCTTTGGAGGCCAGTCTTGGTGCAGTGGCACAAAGTGTGACTGTAAAACTGACTGGTTGTGGGTTCGATATTTTTATATCGAACCCACAACCAGTTCCATTTCTTGTTCTGGTGTTGGTGTTGAGTTCTGCCACTTGACAGGCAATGCCTCTGCCAGAATTCTGCAGAAAGTGGACAATGGAGTAGAGTGTCTTACACTAGGTTCCCTCAGCTTACCCTGCTGTGTGGGGGATACAGTGTAAATTTATTTTTATACTGCTTTGGCCATCCACTGAATTGAGCAAATGGGTGTTTTATAAGATGTGAACTTTTCAAGTACACCCACCCACCAATCATAATAATTACCAATTTCTTCCATCCATTATTAATAATAGTAATTTAGTCCATTAATGTTGTTTTAACATCTTTTTTTAAATTATTAAGTGGATAAAATATTTAGAAATTTGGTGGTGACCACTAAACCTTTAAAAATAAAATAAAAATTATATGCTTACTTTTTATGCTTAAACACATTATAAAAGGGTATGCCACTGGTATTTATAATTACCCTAATATATATATAGTACCTTATACAGTAATACCAAGAAGAAGTTAATAGAAAACACTACAATGTAGAGTATCTTATCTCCATCTACCCAGATGTGATTTAAATATACAGTTTAATAGGAAAAAGGTTACAAAAATGTAATTGTAAATTCTATAAGTCACTCAATTTTAACAACAAAATCTCTAAAGAATAAAAACATCTATAATTTAATTAATGTATTGAAAGCGCACTATAAAACATTTTTTTATTTATTTATAATATAAACAAATAAAAAAATAAAGAACCTAAAGTAATATTCTTCACCATTATAAATCTTCCACATAACACTGCTAATTAAGTAATAACATTTTTTGGTCTCTACTTTCCAGTCATTATGTTATAAATGAAAGCCAAACACTTTAGTATTTCAAATTTCAATCTATCGAAATTTTAATCACAATCATCAAATACAGACATGTCAATTATATATTATAGATTTTTTGTTTTTAACTTCACTCTGTATCCCGCACGTAGCAGGGCAGGCAGAAGGAACCTGGAAACCTATGTTTGCTGACACTTCTTCCCATCAAGACGCCATCCTCCATTTTCCTTTGAATTTGGAGGCATTCCGTGTTGAATCGTAAAACTAAACGGGCTTTGCCTCGTTACCAGAGCAAAAATAATGAAAATATTAAAAATATATATATTTATTATGGATTGCTATGAACAATTTATGCGCTCTCAAATAAAACAAAACAGCCAAGCAACAATTTTAACTCTTAAATAAATTACTATTTGTCTTAACACAAGATTATTATTGTAACTGAGGACGATCTTCGCAAACCGGTTGCGATTTAAAAGGCCGTACGCTAAATAAATCGTCATTCGACTTCGATCGTTTCTAGCTTACGGTACATGTTTTGTATGTTCTGTGGCGTACCAAAATGGGTCGTATATTGAGATTTGCGATTCTTTTGTTACTAGCAAACACCATGGTCAATTTTAGGGTGCTTGCCAGGGCCATGTCGACGATTGCGAGGTCGTTCGAGGCGAACGGGGTGGTGCCGGACGTGGTGCCGAAAGCTCCTAATGCTGGAATATCGGTAAGTCGATATAAATTTTATTTATTATCTGTATTTCTCTTTTTTTTTGGGGTTAGGTAGACTATAGAGATAAATATTTTGTAATTAATTAGTTTATTAATATACTTATAAAGAAAATGGATTTTATATATTTGAGGCCAGTCGTGGCGCAGCGGCACAAAGTGTGACTGTAAACCGACTGGTAGTGCGTTCGATTCCCACTCGAGGAGATTAAATATTTACATTAATTATGATTAATTGAAGATCAAATCGTTCTTTATCTCTGTGTTTAATTAATTACGACTTAAACTTAACTGTTATGATTTATGAAGGTAATCTCCTTTAAGAATTCAATTTTGTTTACTTTATTGTATAATTTAATTTACTTTATTGTATAAAACATTGTATAATAGTGCTTCAAAAATATATATTTTTATCAATTTAGAATGTCATTCCTTAGCCAGCGCGATTGCTATAACATTCGCAGGCAAACTAATGCCTTGAGTTCATTCAATGACGATAATTTGTTTTTGAATGAACCGATTTTGATGAATCAAACTTTAGTTGTTAAGTTGAGTTAAAACAAAGCAATTGGTGAAACTTTTAAGTAAAGACATATATATCGACAGACAGACAAGAAATTAAAAATATATATATTTTTGCTTTCTATTATTCTTGTTAGGTGTCCCTCTATCCATTTCAGTCAAAATTACTAAATGTACAGACAAAATATTTTTACTGTCTTATTATATATAATAGAGATATTGTTATGACATAGTCATTATTTATAACACATTTTAGCAGCATATACCTATCTTGTTTTGAATTTATAAATTAATATTCATAATATAATTATTTCATATGCTGTCCGGCTAATTTTAACTTACTCAAATAGCTATGTGGGTTTTTATTCTATTTATTGACAACTTTAAACTTATCGTCTCACGTTATCACAAAACTATTTGAATACAGACTATAAATGTGTTCTCTGTCGATTAGAATAGAAATTTGTTCTGAAATAGAAAATAGTTTTTTAATGAAATGCAATTCAATCATGATTTATATATTTTATTTACATTGTATAAAATAAGATAGTTTCCAATCGGTAATTAATTATTATTTATTTATACTTGAATTTTTTCTCTCTGGCACCAAGGCATAATGGCATAATCCTGGCGTTGAGTTCCATCATTTAATACGCAATGCCTCGAAAAATTCGGCGGAAAGTGAGGAACAGAGGGATATAGCGTGAAGCTTCCCATCGATGTACGCTTCGATAGAGAACCTAGAGAGTTAAACTAGCGACATTAGTGTCTCATCACAAAATATTCCGTTTTCTTCTTTTACACCATATTAAGTATCGATTTTTTTAATAACATTAAGTGCACCTACAAAATTCTCTCCCACACGACAAGGTGACGACTGATACAGATTAGATAATATTTTTTAGCGTTAACATAAGGTGGGCCCTTGTAACAGCGTCGCCAGATTTTGTCTCGGGATTAAAGCGAGATTTTTTTTCTCTGGAATTGTTAGTAACTTATTAAAAAAATACAGTTAAAAAAGAATTCTCGAAGTGCGTGGAATAATACACGAAAGGCGAGCCGAACCGACATGGTGAGATGTCTGTTCTGCTCGGTACATTTATAGGGACTTCCTGCTAACAACGATCTGTCTTTTTTTTTGATTGAAAGACGAATTAATTGATCGGTATAGCCTAAGACCCTATTGCTTAAATTTGCAAATATCTGTTTTTTTAATGAAACTTATATTTAACCTGAGGCCAGCTGTGGCGCAGCGGCACAAAGTGTGACTGTAACCCGACTGATTGTGGGTTTGATCCTCACTCGAGGAGATGAAATATTTACTTAAATTTATATTTCCATTCCTTCGCTCTGGTGTCGAGGCAAAGCGCGGCGTTGATTTCTGCCACTCAGCACGCAATGCCTCCAAAATTCGGCAGAAAGTGTGGAACGGAGTGTCTTAATACTAGGTTTATATATAACCTACCACCCTAGTGTCTAAATCCATTCTATTTCCATGTATTATTCTTAAATATAAATTTAAATAAAAAACCAGATACCCGCAGATTAAAGAACTGGGATCTCGATCTAGTATGGCACTATCATAGTGCATTTGACAAGGGAACGTTTGGTATATTATTGCACTTCAATATCTAAAATATTAATTTTATAAAAATATAAGTTATTTACGTGAGTGACGGGATATTTCCACAAACCGCTATTATATAGCGGTTTGTAGAAATCCCTCTATCGAATTGGCTTTTTCAAAATCTTTGCAAAGCCAAGCAAAGTATCATGCTCTTTGGGCTTCTGTATAATATCGTGTAGTGTATGGTCTGCTAAAAATGTATTCTTCCACAAAATCGACTACCATTTGGTCTCTGATTTTCCATTGCCCAACTGTACAGATTAGCCTAATGAACTGAACTCCGCAAAGTTAATCTGATCTTACGATAGAGTTACCCATCACAACTGTTTATTGAGTTTCGTTGGTATGCGTAGCTTTTAAGATATCCCCATATATGATCTCCACTTAAGTCCCCTTATAATTCTATACTCGTATGACATAAAAAATATTTTGGATATTCGAGGCACACATTATATTCTCTGTTTATTTTGTTTTACTTTATAATTCACTTAACACTTCACGCATTAATTGATCATTCCATAGCGAATCAAATCATTTGTTTTATAATAATTTAATTAGTTCCATTCATGTTAAGATCAACATTAATTGTTTACATTTTTTAAATATTTTATTAACACGGACGGGCCGTGTAAAAGAATGATCCCACCCAAAACAAAAATGTGAAAGGCAGCCAGGTTCGATAATATGCGAATGCTTCACCTATAAAAGAAGTGAGATCTGAATAAACACCAAGTTCCATACACATACCTCAGTTAAAAATAGTTACAGGAATGCACACTTG